>JASANB010008039.1:0-10069 GCA_030248155.1 Sabatieria punctata
CTGCAAAATCTGGACTCTGAAAGCTGGCATTTGTTTGGAGAAGTAGACCAAATCTAGAAATGGTCAAGCTGAGGTCAGAAGTCACACAATCAGAGTACCAATCTAGATCTGGATGGGCTTTCAATCGATTTCCTATCCTGAAAAATCTGGACTCTGAAAGTTGGCATTTGTTGGAACAGTCAGACCAAATCTGGAAATGGTCAAGCTAAGGTCACAAGTCACACAATCAGACTACCAATCTATGATGTGGTAGGGATTGCTGACTGATTTCTTATCCTGAAAAATCTGGACTCTGAAAGTTGGCATTTGTTGGAACAGTCAGACCAAATCTAGAAATGGTCAAGCTGAGGTCACAAGTCACACAATCAGAGAACCAATCTATGATCTGGATGGGCTTGCCAACTGATTTCTTATCCTGAAAAATCTGGACTCTAAAAGTTGGCATTTGTTGGAGCAGTCAGACCAAATCTGGAAATGGTCAAGCTGAGGTCAGAAGACACACAATCAGACTACCAATCTATGATGTGGATGGGCTTGCCAACTGATTTGTTATCCTGAAAAATCTGGACTCTGAAAGTTGGCATTTGTTGGAGCAGTCAGACCAAATCTGGAAATGGTCAAGCTGAGGTCAGAAGACACACAATCAGACTACCAATCTATGATGTGGATGGGCTTGCCAACTGATTTGTTATCCTGAAAAATCTGGACTCTGAAAGTTGGCATTTGTTGGAGCAGTGAGATGAAATCTGGAAATGGTCAAGCTGAGGTCAGAAGACACACAATCAGACTACCAATCTATGATGTGGATGGGCTTGCCAACTGCTTTCTTATCCTGAAAAATCTGGACTCTGAAAGTTGGCATTTGTTGGAGCAGTGAGATGAAATCTGGAAATGGTCAAGCTGAGGTCACAAGTCACACAATCAGACTACCAATCTATGATGTGGATGGGCTTGCCAACTGATT
Source organism: Sabatieria punctata (assembly GCA_030248155.1). NCBI lineage: Eukaryota > Metazoa > Nematoda > Chromadorea > Araeolaimida > Comesomatidae > Sabatieria > Sabatieria punctata. The sequence goes on from JASANB010008039.1 coordinate 965, forward strand.
TGTTATCCTGAAAAATCTGGATTCTGAAAGCTGGCATTTGTTGGAGCAGTCAGACCTAATCTAGAAATGGTCAAGCTGAGGTCAGAAGTCACACAATCAGAGTACCAATCTATGATCTGGATGGGCTTGCCAACTGATTTCCTATCCTGAAAAATCTGGACTCTGAAAGTTGGCATTTGTTGGAACAGTCAGACCAAATCTGGAAATGGTCAAGCTAAGGTCACAAGTCACACAATCAGACTACCAATCTATGATGTGGTAGGGATTGCTGACTGATTTCTTATCCTGAAAAATCTGGACTCTGACTCTGCCAACTATTTAAGGAAGTCATTTGAGACCGGCTAAGCAGATGTCAGCCAATTATCCGTCCGAGTTTTAGAATATTAAACAGTGTTCATATGCGTACAATAAGCTGCATTGTACCTACAAGCCAAAAATTGGCTGACGTGCATCTCCCAGTGTCTTCTATTTGCTCCAAATCAATAGCATCAACGTTTTTGTAGACGTACTACATCGAAAACATGTTTATGCTCGTTTCCAAGAGTCCTTGCCGGGTGTTTTGCGTGTTTAACGTAGAAAACAGAGGCTTTCTGCTCTGTTGAATTCAATTCTGTTGAATCCAAGTCAAGAGGTGGCCGACCGAGAAAAGGTGGATGTCTACTGTGCCAAGGTAGGCATTCCGCCTGAGAGCGTCGTAGCTGTCTTCCGGGATGGCAGTAAGCGCCAGCCACAGGGTCGCATTTTGAAGCTTTTCTTTCACGAACATAAGCCAAATCATCGGCGTTCTTTTCTGTATAAGGCTGGCGGCTTTATGCGCTCTGACCAGGACCTGCAGGGTCTCGGTTTTCGACCGTTCGTAAGACCCGATTTAACCGAACGAGAGCGAACGCGTGATGCGGCCCTTAGACGCGAAGTTGCTGAACGACGCAAGAACGGTGAGGACTTAGTGATTCGAAACGGCTTGATCATAACTAGACCTCAGTCAAACTTGTCTCGTCCGGCGGCCTAATTAGCTCCAGGGTTTTCGTTAATTTCTTGTTGTTTAATGCTAGGAGCATAACAAGCAAATGTAAAATTACTGATTTTTCGTATGATACTTGGTCTAACACTGGTGCTATCATAGGCGTTACTGAGACATGGTTGACGGGGGATATTTCTAATTCGCTTTTTGACCGTGTTCTATTAACACACAGTATAATTCGTTCAGATCGAGGGACGGTTGGCCATGAACGTGGGGGTGGAGTTATGTTGCTTATTCCAAATAATTTTGATTACGTTACAGACCAGACTTACGCGAATGAGTATTTTGAGTCTATATGGGTTAACTTGTATGCGCGTGGCCGGAACCGACCTTTTTTAAGGGTTGGTTTAGTTTACCGTACTCCCAGTGCGGCTTTTCATCAGTCCACTGAATGTCTTGTGGATCATTTGCAGGGTTGCACCGATAAGAACTTACCCTGTGTAATTCTAGGCGACTTTAATTATCCTGATATAAGATGGGATGACTCGGTAATTGCGTTAAAAGGTCCGAACGCCGCTTTTTATAACTTTACTCTTGAAAGCAATTTGGAACAGCATGTACTTGAGCCAACTCATATCAAAGGTAACATTCTCGATCTGGTTTTGTCTAACGAAACTGGCCTTGTAACGGGTGTAAAAGTTGTTTCACCGTTCTGTAACTCAGACCATTATAGAATTAAAGGAGCTATTGGGCCTTTCGATTTTAATGTAACTGTCAAAGAAAAACGAACTTACCGTAACTATAGTAGAGCAGATTACGAGTCTATTTACATGCATTTGAGTGGCATTGATTGGGTTAGTAATTTTGATAAATTTGTTAATGTAAACCAGTTTTGGGGTTTTCTCTCTGGCGTTCTTACGTTTTGTATTGAGTCATTTGTACCTTTATGTGACTTACCTACTCATTACACACCCTGGTCCTGTGCTACTCGTAAGTCGCATAAGAGGCAACGGAAGCTACATGACTTGTATAAAAATGATCGTTCAGAGGAGAAACGTCGAAACTGGTTGCAGGCTGCAGCCGAATCTAGGCGTCTGAAACGTAGAGATGAGCATTCTGTTGAACTAAAGGTACTGAATTCAGGGTCGGACAGACGTTTTTGGAGTTTCGTAAAGTCCAAGCTAACATGCAAAACAGAAATTCCTGCTTTGTGCACTGAGGATGACCGTATTTTGATAAAGCCTATCGAGAAAGCTATCGAGTTTAATAATTTTTTTGTATCTGTGTTTATACCTGATGACGGTGTGTCAATTCCTTCTGGCTCAATCTGTAATAGTGTTCTTAGCCATGTGACTTTTGATGTGCAAACTGTTTTTGAGCATATTCTAAAACTCGCCCCTAAGAAATCTTCAGGCCCAGATAATATACCACAGTTTTTTTTGTTAAAAATATAGCTGCAGAAGTAGCTAAGCCTCTTGAGCGCATTTTAAGTCTTTCCTTTGCTTCCAGTACTGTGCCTGAAGAGTGGAAAATCTCTAAGGTTTCACCTTTGCACAAAAAAGGTTTACTTTCTAAGGTAAAAAATTACCGACCAATTAGTTTGCTTTGTGCATGTAGTAAAGTAATGGAATCAATCATTAGAGCTAAAATAGTTGACCATTTAAGACTCAATCATTTGATTACAGACTCTCAACATGGTTTTCTTTCAAAGCGTTCTACTGTAACCCAACTTTTAATGTGCTTGAATGATTGGACGGAAGCAATTGATAACCGACAAACTGTTGATGTAATTTATTTAGATATTGCTAAAGCTTTTGACAGCGTTTCTCATAACAAGCTGTGCTCTAAATTAGAATCGGTAGGAATTTCTGGTTTACTCTTGGCTTGGATAAAAGACTACCTCACAAACCGTAAGCAGTTTGTCTGTATTGAGAATGATGCTCACTCCACTAAGTCTACAGTTATTTCAGGGGTTCCGCAAGGTAGTTTATTGGGTCCTGTCTTGTTTCTGATTTATATTAACGACCTCGAAAATGTTTTGCGTTATTCTCAAATTAAGCTTTATGCAGATGATGCTAAGTTGTATTTTTCTGTACCGCAAGGGCAAATTAATACGTTCCTTCAGTTTGACCTTGCTCGTGTATATCAATGGGCGACTCAAATGCAGCTTTCAGTAGCAATACAAAAGTGCGTTGTTCTACACCTCGGTTACGGTAATGTGCGTTCACAGTACTCCGTAAATGAATCACTTTTGCCGGCTGTATCTAGTGTTTCTGATCTTGGGGTAACTGTTTCGGCTGATCTAAAATTTTCTCTTCACTGTTGTAATGTTGCTTCTAAAGGTTTCGCAGCCGTAAATTTGATTTATAGAACTTTCCAGAATCGTGAAGAACAGTTTTTATTACGTTTATACAAAACCTTTGTAAGATCTAAATTAGAGTACGCCACCGAAGTTTGGAACCCTTTTCTTTTGAAAGATATTGATTTAGTTGAAAGAGTACAGCGTTTGTTTACCCGTCGCCTGCCTGGAATGAGTAGTAAGTCGTACACTGAACGTCTAACCATTTTAAATCTAAAGTCACTTGAAGAACGTCGTTTGATCCGTGACCTTGTTATGGTGTACAAGATACTTAATGGACTGGTCGACTTGCCCAGGGAACGGTTTTTTGATTTTAGTTTGTCAAAGACTACCCGTGGCCACAATTTAAAGTTGTTTGTAAAACGCACAAACTTAGATATTCGCAAAAACTTTTTTGCTAACCGTGTTATTAGCATTTGGAATAGCCTCCCCAGGGAAACCGTAAATGTACGCACAGTCTCTGTTTTTAAAAATCGCATCCAGAATTTGGATGTGAGTAAGTTCTTGAAGGGTAGGGCTTTAGAAGCCGGACAAACGGCCCAGCCCTCCCTCTGATCTGGTTGGATTATTTTTCGTTGTGTTTTTATATTGTATTCTGTTGTTATGCTTAGTAGGTTGTCGGATAAACTTTTCTCTCCAATTTTTGATGATTGGGGGGGTTTCGGTAATAAGGCCAGACCAGCTAAGCTCGGTTCACACTGCCGTAAACTAAGAACTAAGCCGTGAACTAAAAATCTGGCCTAAGAACTAAGAACTCTAAGAACTAACGGTGAGGCGTTCACACTGTGAACTAAGAACTAAGCTAGAGGCAGCACGTTTTGCTGTTGTACTGTAATAGTTTAAATAAAGGCATATTTTCAAAATTTGTTGACCAAATCAATGCTTTAGTCTAACGTGGGCACATATATGCCAACTTCGTTTGTATATGTATATGTATATATACAAATGCACATTAGTTTGTGTATGTATATGTATATATACATATACAAACAAAATTTCAATATTGCATATTTTTATGTATATTTGTATATTAAGAATATTATAAATTTTCTGCTGGAAAGCATGATTTCGACAAACCAGGTGGGTTAGGGGTACCATGACGGGTGTCATTGTAATAGGGTAGGGCGTTGGGGCTAGCCAATGTGAAATATTCTCAAATTGCATGAGTGTATTCCGATTTCAGTCAGGCAGTTCTCCCAACTGGAGCGAACTCTAAGTGATACTGCCCTCAGTCTAAAATTTTCACCAACTAAAATTTATGTTGTTGCTAAAATTCAGGCTTTTTAGGATCTGTAATATCAAGAAAATTTTTGTGCAGTGTGGGTAAGTCACCGGTGGTCGAAAATCGTTAAATAATACAAATACTAGCAACAAATTCAAACTTACGCTTTAGGTACACCCCTTAGTTTTAGGTTACTATGTTAAGGCTTAGGTTCTGGCTTTAGTCTTCGATTCAGGCATACTAGGCTCGTACATAGGTATAGTTTTAAGCAGAAATAGCCCCTGAAATCGTTATTACGCATCATAGGAGAATGGCTGAATGGGTTTATCTGAAAAAATAATAACACGTTTAAAACAGCGATGAAACGAAAAGGGAAGCGTGCGGGATTCGATTATCAATTTCGTCATTGCTCGTGCCTACTATTCCATTTTTTCGTTTCAAACAGCAAAACTCATTGCGAAATACTTCTAAAACGAAGATGAATAATATTTGGTCTTAATGCAGATGAGGCTAAACCGTAAATTTAACAAATTCTTCTGGAAAAGTTGAAGGCATAGGCTCAAAATACAAAAACACCCGAAGAAACTGTAAAAAATATCTCAATTACGGTACGAAAGTGGCCAAAATGTGCTAAACTACTTACTGCAAAAATATACAAATGAAAATATACAAACCGTTTGTATATCGTCTGTTTGTATATGTATACATTGTATGTACATGTATATCCAAAACATTTGTATATACAGTATAGATAAAAAAAATGTCCCATCGCTTTTTCGGCCTTCACTCAAACGTTTCGTTCTCAGTCACTTCTTTACCGATTTGGCTCAAATTTTCAGCAAAAATTAACAATATGGTTGGCTAAATATTCTGCAAGTTTGGTGCCAAAATTCCGACTCATACTGGTTTTATCACCCGAAAACTAGGAATAAGGGTGGTCCACGCAAATTTATTTTTTTTCGGTAATAGAAGGAGTACAGACCTGAAACTTGCAGGAATGATTGGTGTTGCCATTGGGCATAACATACTAAGCGGGCAGCCCCGTAACTCAAAGGGCAATAAAATTGGGGAATTTCAAAAACATGACTAAATATGACTTTTCTTCGTAAAACCGGCAAAATGACGATTCTAAAGATTTTCGATTTTCAAAAAACGCTGTATGGATGGTTTCTATGGTGTGGAACAGAGTTTAAATATCAGGTTCATTTATTTGTCGAACTTCCTGCTACAATCTGTGTTGATTAACAACAGATTCAGTGCTTTGATTCTAGAAGGTGCGGATTTCTTAACTATGGGATTTTCACTAATGGTTTTGAAATTCCCCAATTTTAGTGCCCTTTGAGCTACAGGGCTGCCCGCTTAGTATGTTATGCCCAATGGCAACGCCAATCATTCCTGCAAGTTTCAGGTCTGTACTCCTTGTATTACCGAAAAAAAATAAATTTGCGTGGACCACCCTCATTTCTAGTTTTCGGGTCATAAAACCAGTATGAGTGGAATTTTGGCACCAAACTTGCAGAATATTTAGCCAACCATATTGTTAATTTTTGCTGAAAATTTGAGCCAAATCGGTAAAGAAATGATTGAGAACGAAACGTTTGAGTGAAGGCCGAAAAAGCGATGGGACATTTTTTTATCTATACTGTATATACAAATGTGTATATGTATATTTGAATATACAAACCCACACTACTTTAGTCTTCCGAACAGTGCACGGATTGAATTACATGAGTTGGCGCTTCTGTGGCCAAAAAAAATGAGCAGTTTTGGTATGCTCTTAAAGGAAGCCTCCTATTCGACAATTTTAGTGATGTACAGGCCCAGCTATCAGGGCTGTTTGTTTTCCGGAAAAAAACTCAAGCCGGTTTTTTTTCGGTTTTTTTCCTGTTTTTTTCCGGTTTTTTTCCAAAAGTTATTTTCCGAGATGACAGAAAATTTTTTTTAACAATCGCTTTTTATTGCAGAATTCAACGAAATAGCGTAAGTCTTATTATAAAATGCACCAATTTCATGTTTTAATATAGTAATTTGAGTTTAAAACATCAAAAATACAATAATAAAAGTTTCCTGAAAATGGTACCGGTATTTTTTGCGAAAAACAGCTAAGTTATGCCATGGAAATGCTTGTAAGGCTTCTATTAACGTAAATTCAAAGCGTTGGAAGCGAATTTAACCAGTTATTGCGTCTATTTCCTTTAAAAACTTACTTGAGTTTTTTTCCGCATTTTAGTTTTTTTCCGAGCCCCTAGGAAAAAAACCGGTTTTTTTCCGGAAAAAAACGAAAAAAACCGAGGAAAAAAACCGACCCAACAGCCCTGCCAGCTATTCAAGGAAATCACTTGAGACCGGCTAAGTAGATGTCAGTCAATTATCCGTCCGAGTTTTAGTAATTTTAAGCAGTGTTCATATGCGTACAATAGGCTACATTGTACCTGCAAGCCAAAAATTGGCTGACGTGCATATCCCACTGTCTTCTATTAGCTCCAAGTCAATAGCATCAACGTTCTTCTAGACGCACTACACCGAAAACATGTTTATGCCCTTTTTCAACAGTCCTTGCTCAGAAAAGTTGCAAGCTGCCAAAATTTCTACAGTTTTTGGAAATATCAGGGCTAAAAAAAATAGGTTTTATGGACTTGAACCTGAAATTTCCATATTGGACTTGAGTTGAACATGAACCTATTTTTTAACCCCGGACTTTCCAACAGAAGTATAAATGTATTAATGATAGATTATGCAAATTGCTAAAAAAGCAAAATGATAATTTTTAAGGCAAACAACCTTGTCGCAATGAGTATAACGACTCATGTTCTCGATTCGATTCGATGTGACGGGGGGTCGACCATACGACCCTACGATCAGACCCGAGGGTCCATTTCGATGCCCCGTATAAATGAAATCGACCAAGTCGAACTTACCACCTACCCGAGGCTTTAATCAGCCTCAGGAGGTCCCTAACAGATAATTCACTCAGCTCCTGGGTGGTCAGATACCTTCGCCCCAGGATCCTATACCTACGCCCAGCCAATGCGTCACATTGTGTGACCAAGTGTTCAGGCGTTTCCTCTTCTTCTGAGCAGAAGGAGCATGTTGGATCATCCACCAGGCCCATAATGCTAAGATGCTTATTAAGGTTACTACTGTGTCCGGTTAACCAACCAACCACCAGCTTTAGTTCCCCTCTCCTAAAGCAAAGGAGTCCCTGAGGTTGCTCGAGCTCGGGGCCGAGAACTGTATCGGCGGCGGGAGAAGAACCACAAAAGGCGACCGCCATCCGAACAGGGGGGCGGGGCCCCCCCCCCGAGACGATTTCACCGAGCCCCCCTCCGATTTTTGCGGCAAGTACCTTTTCGAGCAAATCTTTGCAATTTTTTACACTTTCACACACAAAAATTGAAAAAATCGCCTGCAAAACAGCACTTTTTGAGCTGTATTTCAGCCAAAAATTAAGCATTTTTTAGCGATTTTTAGGCAAAAAAATGCGATTTTTTTCTCGATTTTTGAGCGTTTTTTAGTGCCCACCTCCCTACATGTATGCAGACGGCAGTTTATCGCCTGCAAAGCTGCCTGTGATCAAGAACAACTAACTGAATGTTTGAAAGCGTCATAAAAAGCAACTGCAATATTTCGTCTTCCAATCAGCTCATCTGACCAGATTCAGAAACACTCACCAAATAGCAGAGTTTTGTTGTTGCTTGAGAAGCTTTATGCAAATTTTTGCTTTTTTATGCGCAATCAAGAACGGAATAGTCTTGTGTTGGCAGGATGTATTTGTTGTTGTGTTGTGTTGCGCTGATTTGTATGGGGAGAAAGCCAGTCCAAGCTGTAAGCTGCGCTTGGTTCAAGTCTGTAGAGTTGGATGCGTCCTGGATTGAGTCTGGCTTCCCCGAAAACCTCTTCCCAGTTGTGTTGCGCAGCGCTGAGGACGTAAAAGTGCTCAAACAGACTAATCTCAACTCGTCTATGTCTTCGCTGTCATCCTCTTCCCATCAACAACAACCAGCTCTGATGATCTATTGCACAGGCAGAGGTGTCATGTGCAGATGGATGGACACAGACCTTCCCGCCCTGATGTTGGCTGCAGAATCAGCTGTACCTCAGTTTCAGTTTCACCCAGAGACAATGGCGTATTCGTTGGACTTCTTTGCACTCAGCAGCAGTACTAGTAAGTTTTTGTTTGTTTTTGCAATTAGGGTACTGTAGGTACTTAGGGAAACTTTGAGCAAAAGCTGATCGAAGAATTTGAGCAAAACGGAGAGTTCAAAAATTTACATACAACACAACAAATTCAGCAGATTTGAAAATTTGCGTTCAACATAACAACCAAGTATAACTTGAGATGAGACAGATGAGAAAATTTACATACAGTATAACAGAACAATTGGACTTGTCTACTCGTGTGTCTTTCAGAACCAAATCATTTACCCATTCAACCTGTGCATCTCAACCAGCAGCAGCCTAAAATGAGTGTAATCGTTGAAAGTTCATCAGACTGGAAGAAATGTCGTAAGTTGTTGAGCTGTTATAAAATCAGCTGATTGTATGTAATACCCTGAAACTTCT
>JASANB010008040.1:0-18439 GCA_030248155.1 Sabatieria punctata
CTAAAATATAGATTTTCCACCTACAAGACCCAGGTCTTATAGGGTCTAGGACAACTCGCCACCACCGACTCGCCGCCGGACAACTCGCCACGGACAACTCGCCACAGGGACAACTCGCCACTGGACAACCCGCCACCGGACAACTCGCCACCTGGACAACTCGCCACCGGACAACTCGCCACCGGTAAAAACTTAGAATTTATATAAAACTAAAAAAAACCGCCGCTATAGAATAAACGTGTGTTTGATAGCTAATAGAGTGAGCATTTGGTCTTTATGCTGAGGGAAGTATTTGGAGCAAGCTGAAATTTTTATGCAACTATGGAGGCTGACCCAGAATCAGGATGTACAGTAATAGAAATTATGCTCCATAAAGCTGATTCCATTTTTGTCAATGCCAATCTGCCAAAGTATTCGAAAATTCACAACTGTTCTAGTAACTGTGAAGTAAAACTGTTACACTGAGCACATAATTGTTGTCCAAAAATCAGATTAAAAAACTATTTTTGCAAAACCAATTGAAGCAAGCAAGCATATCTAAGCTTGAGGCAAAAGGCATCTGCGGAAAATTGTTGAAGTGGTTGCAGAATTACTTGTCGGATCAGTATCAATATGTTAGCATTGATAATGAATCATCCAATTTGTTGCCTATTACATCAGGAGTGCCGCAAGGTAGCAAATTGGGTCCACTTTTATTTCTTGTATATATAGATGATATTGAGTCTGTTCTTACACACTCTGAGTTGGTACTTTATGCGGACGACACAAAACTCTATTTTGCTGTTCCAAAGTCTGAAATTAATGCTCGACTACAGTACGATCTGCAGCAAGTAATGGCTTGGGCAGAGAGGATGCAGCTATCAGTTGCCATCCATAAATGTGCAATAATGCATCTTGGTTATGGTATGCAAACACTCCGTATATGGTCAATCATATTAATTTAGAAGTATTACATTCTATCTCTGATTGGTGGATGTTCCCGCTGAGGCTTTCTTTGTTTACGCACATTATGCCTCTACTCGAGGTCATTCGCACAAATTATACTTGCCTAAAGCCAGATTGGATCTCCGAAAATACTTCTTTGCAGTACGAGTAATTTCTGTTTGGAATGGTTTGCCTAATAGGATAGTTGAAAATCGGTCCGTGCGCAGCTTTCGTAAAGCTTTAGAAGATTTTGATTTAACTCCGTACCTGAAGGGTAGGGCATTGGCAGCCGTATAACAGCCAGCCCGACCTCTGCTGTTCAGTATAGTGCGAGATTCATTGGGTTTTTTTGTGTCTAATAGTAAAAGAATTCATTCAAATTCAGTCTGGCATAACTCATTGAGGCACACATTTAGCACGTTTTTCTTACTTGCGGTAACTGCTAGAACAGCAGTGGTACGGGCCAAGCACACTCTAAGGTATAAACACCCGTTTATTCTATAGCGGCGGATTTTTTAGGTTTTTTATAAATTCTAAGTTTTTACCGGTGGCGAGTTGTCCGGTGGCGAGTTGTCTGGTGGCGAATTGTCCCGGTGGCGAGTTGTCCCGGTGGCGAGTTGTCCTGGTGGCGAGTTGTCCGGTGGTGAGTTGTCTGTGGCGAGTTGTCCGGCGGCGAGTCGGTGGTGGCGAATTGTCCGGCTCCCGGTCTTATAACCCGGAAAATGAATAAATTTGTGGTCACATTTTTGCACCAGTTATAAGACTTGGGTCTTGTACACTGTACCGGAGAGTGCTGCATAGGGTACCCCTCCAGATAGCGTACCCGGGGTACACTAACTGGCACTTAGTGCCGGATTGTGTACCCGGGGTACACTATTTGGAGACAGGTTTCATGTCATGGGTGTCAAAAATTTCCAACACTACGGTACCTTTAAAGCAGGTCTACATATATTTTTCCTCATTTTCAATCGTTTTTACTGACGCAAACCTCACAAGAATGAAAATTTTGACCAACCACGCTCATTTACATGGCAGAAACAGTAATCTGGATTGGAAAACTGCATTTTTGCTCAGAAATCGTGAAAATATGCAGTTTAACATGATTTCGCTAAGTGCCAGTTAGTGTACCGGGTACACTAACTGGATTTGATTTTTGTAATGGAAAATGCTAAGTGCTGGTTAGTGTACCCGGGTACCCAATGCAGCACTCTCCGGTAGGTGGTTGTATTGTTGACACTTTTATTAGCGTAATAGTTATCTATTACAATACGTAATAACAGTGTTACGTGACAGATTGTAAGGGTACGAGATCAGGACTAAAAGCTTCAGACACCACTTTTCTCGATGATTTCATGTCTTGCCAACTTAGTGCAGCGGTGTAGATTGCCATCAGCTGAAAATGCAGAATTCAGCTAAAAGAAAAGGTTACCGATACAGTTTCCGAAAACCTACCGCCGTAACGAAGAACACAAGATGTACCAGAAGCCCGATAGCTGCCCAGAGCATGTCAGTCCATAGAAAAGCATAGTTAATCAGCGCCCTCACAAATACGCCAACGATTAGTGTCATCCCGAGCAGACAAAAAAAGGCAAGTAGAGAATTTAGAAACTAAATCAATTCTGCGCTTAAAATGAAGAAACAAAATAGAATTGAATTGCTACCACAAACAGTGGAAACAGTGTAGGTTTTTGCTTTGAAACTCCAAAATGGACCAGCAGAGTGGATAGAGTGAAAATCAGTGAAAGGCCGCCGAATACTGACGCAGGAAGAGCGATTTCAAATGTCATCGGCCAGACCAATGCACATAGGCGAATGAGAAAAATTGATAATGCGTGAACGAACACCTGAAATACTGTTGCAAGTCTTGTTCCAAAATTATCTTTTCAGACAGTCGAATTAGCGCTAGTCCTTTTGGAAGAGTGAACCAGGGATCCCTTTGAATTTGATATGGTATAGTATAGCATAAACTTGGCGAATTGAATTTGATATGTTATGGTATGGTACTAGCTAATTCAGTTTGAATTTGGTTGGTATGATTTTGGTATGAATTTCGTACAGTAGTGCTGTGATAAAATGTCATAGAACCCTTTGGACATTATGCTCAATCCACTTTTCTTGAGTTTTTTTCCAATCAAAACGTGCAGAAAGGATTGTGAATGTATTTTGACGCATTTGAAAAGTGTTATAAATATAGCCAAGAAGCTAGTACTAAAATGAAAAGGACTTACCAAAATCATAATTCTAGTACTAAAATTATCTGGTAAAGGCGTTTGTTGATAGATATGGTATGGTATAGTATACTGTAGAAGGAGCTGTTTTGAATTTGGTTCGGTATGGTGCTAGTGCTAAATTCAGTTTGATTTTGGTCCTGGTACAATTTTGATATGGTACGCATCCCCTGGCCGTAAATATTGTTTCAGAGCCGAAATATGGGTTTCTGAAACCCAGGGATGTGAGGTGTTTTTTCCCGTGTTTTTTTTTCGTTTTTTTCCGAAAAAAAACCGGTTTTTTCGTAAGGGTCGGAAAAAAACACAAAGCGCGGAAATAACTCAAGCTAAAAATAGCTGATTTATGTCATTTTTCAGGTAAAAATGGACTTTTAAGATGTATAATACAGTCAGGCACTTAACGCCGTTTATGGTACCGACACCATATGATACGTTCGGCGACTGTGGTGGTACCATATATGGTACCGGTACCATATATGGTACCACTACCATATATGGTACGAAATCTGAACGGAGTGGTACCATATATGGTACCGGTACCGGAAAAACGCGAATGTGGGGGTACCATATATGGTGCCGGTACCATATATGGCACCGGCACCTTATATGGTACCACCACAGACCTCGAACGTGGGGGTACCATATATGGTGCCGGTACCATATATGGTACCACTACCTACGATACCGGTACCATATATGGTACCGGCACCTTATATGGTGTCGGTACCATAAACGGCGTTAAGTGCCTGACTTAATAGGCTAGACTGACTCAAAACTGTTGTTAGAAAAACAACTCAAAATACCAAATTTGGCAATCTAAAACAAAAAGGCAAACTGCTGTAAGAAAATTTGCATATAGCGTCTATTTAATGGAGCCTGTCAGGGACTGTTGTTTCATGTCTGTTTCGTGATTTATATCCATGTAAGATGGGTATTTCTGTTCTGAAAAGACTCAGGAAGGCGCTAGAAAGCGTTAGGAATCGTAAAACCAGGCTAGGTTACTCAGAACTTGGGCTGGAGTTTTTTCCACGATTTAGGAAAAAAGCCGGAAAAAAACTGAGAAAAAAACAGGCCGAGGTTTTTTGGGAAAAATATCCATCCCTGATAATTAGTATTGTTTTGTTTCTGAAGCCCTAAATAGGGTTCAGGAACCCTAATTTGGTTTCTCAAGCTCCTAATAGGGTTCCTAAGCCCTAATTCGGCCTATAAACCAAACATCGATAAGACTACCAAGCCAACGATTACCATTTCCGCATAAGCCACCACAAGCAGAGCAGTGGAGCTCTTACAGCAGCAGCAATTATTATTCATTTAGGGAATCAGACAAACTAGAGGACGCTTGATCGATCGAGCACTCTGGCGGTTATGCGCAGACTGCATCCAATATCGATGGCGCATTGGAATACGTGGTCACCAGCTGATGGAGAAGACCGGTTTTGAACCGATGCCGCCAATACTACATAGAAGAGTGAGAGGCGGCATAGCCCCTTGGCACTTTTGCCTATCGATTGGTTGGTCCTCTGGCTGCCTGTTGCCCGTCTCAACTGGGCTGATATGGAATGAAGCCGAAGGTGTTGGTGCTTCTGCTGGTTGGACTAGTGGTTTTGCTGGTTTACATCAGCGCCTTTCATTTGGCACAGCTGACAGAGCTGAGGAGTTTTGGAAGGAAGGCGGGTGCTGTTGTCAGGGCTAATTTGTTCAACAAGAATGTATTCTGGAGGTGTAGAGAGAAGGATATGGTTGCACTGACCTTTGATGATGGACCGTCGGAGGATGTGCTGAACGCGCTGAGAGCTTTGAGGTAGTTTGTTTGTTTGTTTGTTTGTTTGTTTGTTTGTTTGTTAGTTAGTTAGTTAGTTAGTTAGTTAGTTAGTTAGTTAGTTAGTTAGTTAGTTAGTTAGTTAGTTAGTTAGTTAGTTAGTTAGTTAGTTAGTTAGTTAGTTAGTTAGTTAGTTAGTTAGTTAGTTAGCTGGTTAGTTAGTTAGTTAGTTAGTTAGTTAGTTAGTTAGTTAGTTAGTTAGTTAGTTAGTTAGTTAGTTAGTTAGTTAGTTAGTTAGTTAGTTAGTTAGTTAGTTAGCTGGTTAGTTAGTTAGTTAGTTAGTTAGTTAGTTAGTTAGTTAGTTAGTTAGTTAGTTAGTTAGTTAGTTAGTTAGTTAGTTAGTTAGTTAGTTAGTTAGTTAGTTAGTTAGTTAGTTAGTTAGCTGGTTAGTTAGTTAGTTAGTTAGTTAGTTAGTTAGTTAGTTAGTTAGTTAGTTAGTTAGTTAGTTAGTTAGTTAGTTAGTTAGTTAGTTAGTTAGTTAGTTAGTTAGTTAGTTAGTTAGTTAGTTAGTTAGTTAGTTAGTTAGTTAGTTAGTTAGTTAGTTAGTTAGTTAGTTAGTTAGTTAGTTAGTTTAAAAAAAAGGTTTATTACAACGCATATGAACACCGGACAGACCAGTAAAGAACCCATAAAGGGCCACATGCGAGGCAATCACCGGGGACGAACCCCTACTATGTGTCTAACGCTGGGTGCATGGCAGGCAGAGTTGCTACCACTACACCACAGACGCAGACAGTTAGTTAGTTAGTTAGTTTTTTGTTTGTTTGTTTGTTTGTTTGTTTGTTTGTTTTTGTGGTAAAGATCTAAGGTACCGGCACCATATTAGATACCCCTATCCAAGGTACCGGTACCATGTATGGTACCAATACCACATATGGCGTTAACTGCTTGACTGAGGAAATGCGTATTGTCCTTAAATCAATTTTTATCCATATTTGTAAGCTTATCCGAGCCACAGTAGTTTTATTTGCTTTGCCTTTTTAGACGTCATGGCATTCCAGCTACGTTTTATGTGGTCGGTTACTGGGTGGAGAAGAATCCAAATTTGGTGCTAGAAATGGTGCAGAACAGTAGTCTATTTATGGTAGCAAGTCATTCCTACAGTCATCGGGATTTGAGTGAAATGCACTCGCAGGAGGACGTCGAGTTTGAAATTTACCGAGGCTTTGAAGCGTTGCGAAATCTGACCGGAAAACGGTTTGTCTGTCTGTCTGTCTGTCTGTCTGTCTGTCTGTCTGTCTGTCTGTCTGTCTGTCTGTCTGTCTGTCTGTCTGTCTGTCTGTCTGTCTGTCTGTCTGTCTGTCTGTCTGTCTGTCTGTTTGTTCGTTTTATTTTGAAATAAGCCTAAAAGTAATTGAAACTGTTTTAGCTACCGGCACATGCGGCCATCCTATCTGAACCTGGACCAGTTCGGTATTTTGGAGAATTCGAACTATTCGGTTGACATGCAAAGCCTTAGCATTAGTGACTGGGACGTAAGCCTATGGGAAATTGGCAAATTGAATCTCAATTCAAGCTCAGACAAAGCGGCAAATGCGTTTATTAGCGAGGCCAAAGAACGAATATTGAAGGAGTTGCGCTTTTTCGGCCCAGCTAACGGCTACATCTACATGGGTCACGATAGAGAATTGGTCTACCGAACTTTGGACGAGTTTCTCATCTATCTCAAGCGGACTTTTGCTAATGTTCGATTTGTGAGAATGGACGAGTGTACCGGCATTCCAGAAGCTTTTGAATAAATTAGATTTGCATGTTGGATTAGGACTTACGCAAGGCAGGTCTAATGGCATTAATAGTGATTAGTGTAGGCGCTCAAGAGCTTATGAAGAGAATTTGTATATTAGCTAACTAAGTGATCGTCATTGCCGGTGTAGGTTCATCCTATCAGTCAGCATGCTGGCGGGCAGATAAGAGAAACGGCGGCCGGAATTTTAGGCTTAGCACCGGTGGCGATTAGAGGCAGAGCAAGCAGAGAGAGAGAGAGCTTTAAATTGATGTGGAGCTTTTTAGTGTTCATTTAAGCGAAAATGAGAACCGAACCGGACTCGGGCCGGGCCTGGCTCGTGCTCTTAAGCGCTACCTTCTGTTATGGACTCACCATTGGGATTAACAGCTCCTATGGAATCTACTTCGTTACCTTCTCTCAATACTTCAAAACTTCCAGGCAGCAGGCTGCCTTTGTAGCCTCTGTTATGTATGGACTCATGTCAGGGACAGGTATTTCACCTGCTTGTTTTCTCTTTCATTCTACAGGGTGTCTCAAAAAAATGATCACATTTCTTTTTACTGCCATTTCCGTAAATTTTGACCAAATAGGCTGAAATTTGGAATATAGGTGCCAAAATTCGGGGAATTTTATGTGTTAAAGTTTGGTGCACTAGACTTGACTCATTCACGAGAAATTTCAGAAAAAGTGAAATTTGTTAAATCAATAGTGAAAGCCGGTCACCGAAAAAATGATCACATTTCTTTTCACTGCCATTTCCGCAAATTTTGACCAAATAGGCTGAAATTTCGATTTTAGGTGCCAAACTTCGGGGAATTTAATGTGTCAAAATTTGGTGCACTAGGCTTGACCAATTCTCGAGAAATTTCAAAAAAACTGAAATTTGGTAATTTCAATACCAAAAGCCGGTCACCGAAAAAACGTTACATTACATTATCGCCTAAACTCTAACGATAGCGTTGCAGTTCATGCGTCAACTTTTTACACACGAATTGAAGCGTTCAGACGAAGAAATGCCTCAGTCCATAAATAGATGAAACGAGAAAAACGCGTTCAAAGTTTTCGGCCAGCCTGAAATAAATTGTGCAAAACGCTATGCCCTAAATTGTATTATGCCAAAAGAGGCCCATACCAGTGCTACTCTGTACCTGAGTTTGGGCCACCACATGTTTCCTGATTTGCATATTTTTAAAAATTTGTGATAGTGGACTTAGGCTGTTTTACGGTCTAAACCATAAAACAGCCTAAGTCCATATTCACAAATTTAAAAAAGATCAGTAAGAGTAAGAGAGCACTATAACTACTAGGCTTGATTGCCTTCCAGGACTCCGGGTAGTGGACTATCAATCTTGCCATCAATCTGCAGCTTAAAAATAGAGCTATAATAATCTGAAATGTAAAACACTCGTTGAGATATTCCAGAAGAAGGAGCCAAAATGTGGCCCAAGGCCTATTTTAGTCTTCAAAAGCGGCATTCGATCAAAGTTTCTCGAACTAGTCTATCAGTACTCTAGGCCCCCGATTTTTAAGTCTAAACATTGATTATTGAATGAGAAATTTGATTTCAAAATTTTATCAACCTTAGTAAATGATGGAAAAATTTGTGATTTTCAGCCGTTAGCCAATTTACTCCAGAACCCCTAGGCGTATGCTGGCGTTCTTGCCACTATTCTGTAGCTTAAGAATAGCGCTACAATAATCTGAAATATAGAGCATAGATTTTAGGGGTTACAGATAAGCTATTGGGGCCGAAAGGGGGGTCGAAAATTTTTTTTCTTCAAAAATACAATTTGACCGATGCTTCTTAAAGTAGTCAAAAAGTACTCTTAAACACCCGATTTTTAAGTCTAAATTCTGATTACTAGGCCAGAACATCAAATTCGAAATTTTGATCCGATAGTTAAGCAGCCGGATTACTGTATCTTCGAATTGAAGCATCAAATCCGGGATTCCTTTTCAGAGGTTTGAGAACTCGGCTATACTACGTATTAGCGTATCAACTTTCAACTGCATAGGTCAAAGTTTTAATTTTGAGTGTGAATATTGAGGCTCTTGACTTGGACTTAGGCTTTTCTTCAACTGAATTTCGAGCACTGTTAAAAAATTGCGTTGGTGTAACTTATGACACAGAATGTTTTCAGATGAAATAATTTGTATTGAACATGTCTATAGTTAGGGGAATGTGCTGCCGAGTAGAACTCAATTTTTTCAAAAAGTGGACTGAGGCATTTCTTCGTCTGAACGCTTCAATTACCCTGAACTTCTGCGTTTACACTCCAAATTTCATGCAATTCCGACAAAAATTAGGAAAGATACAGAAAAAAGAAATGTTTCCATTTTTTCGGTTACCGGCTTTCACTATTGAAATTACCAAATTTCACTTTTTTTGAAATTTCTCGGGATTCAGTCAAGCCTAGTGCACCAAACTTTAACACATAAAATTGCCCGACTTTTGGCACCTATGATCCAAATTTCAGCCTATTTGGTCAAAATTTACGGAAATGGCAGTAAAAAGAAATGTGATCATTTTTTTGAGACACCCTGTAGTTCCTATTTAGGTCCCCTAAGTTCCGCTTGTTACCAACGATTTGGCCCGCGAAAAACAGTCATGTTCGGTGGCTTCTTGACCTGGCTTGGCTATTTGCTATGTTTCTTTGCTCCATCCATTACCGCTGTAGTCGGATGTCATGCTGTGATTGGTAAGTGACTTCCAGTATTGATCCAAAACGATGGAGACAAACAAGCTTTCAGGCATGGGCTTCGGCCTCTGCTTCATAGCAATGGTCTCAGTTCTCAACGAATACTTCACTAAACATCGCCACCTTGCCTTGGGCTTCGTGTCCATAGGCGCAGGTATAGGCGTCTTCACCTTTCCGCCAGTTTTCAGTCTATTAATCGAGACATTTGGCTGGCGAGGCTCTATGCTAATTAATGCTGGAATAACCTCCCAAATAATTGTACTGGGCGCCATAATGCGACCCAACCAAGAACGCAGACCTAAACCTCTGAAGGAGATTTTTAACTTTGCACTCTTTTCCAATGACTTTCGATTCCCTCTCTTTTTGGTCAGCTGTTTTTGCTGGGGAGCTGCTGGCAACACTTACTACCAACTGACCAATGCACTGGCTATAGACCACGGCATTCGCAAGTCAGATACAGCTTGGATTGTAAGTGTGTGTGGTGTGAGTGATATAGTGGGAAGAAGTCTGTGCACACTTATCAACTCCTTTAAATGGAGCAACAAATTTCTAATCTACTCCATAGCAGCATTTTTGGTCAGTTGCGCTGTCTTTCTGAACAGTCTCGCTTACGACCTCCACTTTTTCTATGGAGCCGCAGCACTGTTTGGCTTTGGCTTTGGATCGCAGATAGCATCTTACGCTGTTTCTACATATCAACTGTTTGGCATTGAAAATTTTCCCAGTGCGCAAGGCTTTGCGCAAATGTGCTCTGGATTTGGAGGTCTGCTGGGACCTGTATGTGCAGGTGAGCAGGAATATTGATTTTTCTGTCAAATCACCAATCATTTTCAGCCAAGTTGGCTGACCTGCATGACCTGAACACAGCATTTCGTTTCGGCAGTGGGGTCGGTTATTTCGGAGTGGTCTGTTGTTCGATAATACTGATCGATGCCTGTGCTCGATATCTCTCCTGAGAGAGAAAAACGATTGTTTGGTGCAGTAAAAGCGTTGATTACTCACTTTTGGTCATAAAATACTGGGCAAAAAGCAATCTGGCTGGTTTACGTGCTTTTTACAGCACATTAACTAGAAGCAAAGGCTTACGTAATGCCGCTTTTTGAGATCTGGCCTGTCAACATTATAATATAGCTAATAACTCAGTAGAGACGGTCTGGGCTAGCGGAAATGATGAATGTCTGCTTACATGCTGTACTGTTGGTTACTGTGCTAGCATCCAGTAATGCCATGATCTACCGGCTACCTGTTTACCGTAATGAATATGCTTTGCATTAACATGTGCAGCTAAATCTGAAGTTGATGTTTTAGAAGTCTGTGAGAGCAAGGCTGAGTGTGGATATCTGCACTCATGTGTGTGTCCTAAAGGTGAAGTATGCACTGGGACTTTCTTCCAGACTTGCAAGCCTGAAACGGTATGCTGCAGGCTTTTGGTATTTGGTCAAAATGCCCTATTATCAGGGATGTCAACCAAATTCAAACTTTGAATTTGATATGGTATGGCATAGTATAAACCTAGCGATTTGAATTCGATATGGCATGGTATAGTACTAGCTAATTCAGTTTGAATTTGGTTGGTATGAATTTGGTACAGTAGTGGTAGTTTGCTGTGATAATGTCATAGAAGCCTTTGGAAATTATGCTCAATCCAACTTTCTTGAGTTTTTTCGAATCAAAACGTGCAGAAAGGATTGGGATATATTTTGACAGATTTGAAATGTTTCAAATATAGCCAACAAGGTAGTACTAAAATGAAAATCATAATCATAATTCTAGTACTGAAATCATCTGGTAAAGGCGTTTGATTTTCATATGGTAAGACTGATTTTAGTACTAGTACAATTTTGGTATGGTAGGCATCCCTGTCTATTATTGGATTCGATTGACACCAAAAACAACGTTCTAACTGATAGGCTTAGCAGCACATCAGTAAAACGATCACTGATTCTATAACCGACCAGGACCATTTTGACCTATGTATGTCATTAGCAATCCAATGTACAGGTTGTCACAAAGCGGAATTTACTTGCAGCTTTAGTTAGAGTAGACCGATCTTTTGGCTTTCAGTCTCAAAAAGAGCGCGTAATGGCCAATCGATTGTTTGGCGCGGCCCAAAACAATATACAGGGTGTGCCAAAAAAAAACAACCCAGCAGAGTTTTTGCTGTAGCAACCGGAAATCTCAACCGATTTGAATGAGTCCTTTTTTAAATGAAAGCTAAATAAATTCTTGAAAGATTGATGTACCGTTTATTAAGATAGCTTTCTTAGTTCCTGAGATATTTGTCCTCAAAGTCAAAACAGAGATTTTGGCAATGAACAA
The DNA here is from genome assembly GCA_030248155.1 of Sabatieria punctata. Classification (NCBI taxonomy): domain Eukaryota; kingdom Metazoa; phylum Nematoda; class Chromadorea; order Araeolaimida; family Comesomatidae; genus Sabatieria; species Sabatieria punctata. The sequence continues at coordinate 11,716 of JASANB010008040.1, forward strand.
GAGTGATAAAGAACAACCCAGCAGATTTTTTACTTTTGCAACCATGAATCTGAACCGATTTGAATGAACCCTTTTTTGAATGAAAGACTGATAAATTCTTCAAAGATTGGTTCAATTTTTATTGAGATTCACAGTTTAGTTCTTGAGATATTTGCCTTCTAAGTCGAAACAGATTTTGGCAAAGAACAAGAGCGATTCTGTTGCATTTCATAATAAAGCAGATTCCTACTGCTGGGGCTAATGATACTTTAGTGTTGAAGTAAACCGAGTTTCTATGTCACCTGTAAAGCCTCCAAGAGCCCTTAGCAGTAGCAGGAATCCATTTTATTACGAAGTGCCGAATAATAAAAAAATGCCTCTTGTTCACTACCAAAATCACTGTTTTGATTTTGAGAGCCAATATCTCAGGAACTAAGCGGAGTACATTAATGAAAATTTCAGCAATCTTTTAAGAATTTATTTATCTTTCATTTAAAACAGGATTCATTCAAATCGGTTGAAATTTGCGGTTGCTACAGCGAAAAATCTGCTGGGTTGTTTTTTTTGGCACACCCTGTACTAAGTGGCGCACTTGTAACAGTCTAAAGTGAGCAAGTTCAGCACACTGCGATTTCCTTCTGTCTTTCAATTTTCAATGCTTTTCGCTTTTGTGTCCAAATCGGAATGTAGAGTGCTGATAAACAAAAGGAATTTGCAGTGCCCTAAACTTGTTCACTTTAGACTGTCAGTACCCGACTCATTAGTTTCTTTTTGGCTGGCGACCAACCAGTCACTGATGGATGGACCGAATACTAAAAGATCTGTCTGCTCAAACTAAAGCTGGAAGCAAATTCCGGTTTTTTGGACAGCCTGTACAATGCATTTCTTTCCAGGGCGCATCCAAACGCCATCCACGACTGGCCGAGTGGCTGAACCTGATCTGAACTGATTTTACTCACAAACCATTCTAATAAAACCACAGCCACCAGATAAAATCTGAGCAATTATGACAACATATCAAGGGAAGATCAATACGCATTGTCCTCGTCAAGTTCAGATGGCCCAGCAGATCCCAGGGGAATATGCATTATGCCCGAGTCAGGGTCAGTCCGTCGACCGATCCAAGGTCTGGAGAAGAGACCCTCAATCTCTTCCAGCGACTTTCCTTTGGTTTCTGGAAGCGTCCAGTAGAAAAATAGCAGCCCAATGAATGAGAGTGAGGCATAGAGGTAGTACGCGCCTGAAATTTGCAGATTTGGTCATTTGGCTAGCACTAACAGGAATCAATGACCTTGTTTAGTGATAGTCCTCATGAGGGAGAGAAAGGTCAGCGAAACAATCAGGTTAAAGGTCCAGTTGACTGTAGTGGCACATCCGTTACCCATACTCCTGGCCCATTGAGGGTAAATCTCACTGTTAATTGTCCATGGCATCGGACCCATACCTACAGTTAAACAGTAAACATAAACTTGTTGGTATAGTGCAATGTACCAGGAGCAAAGCAGAGTAGGTAAAGAATCAGGCCAATAATAGCAAGCCAGTAATATTTGGTAGGACACTGCCTCAGTGCAGGGTCATCAGCATGAGTCTGCGTCCACACCCACTGCTCACGTGACTGGGTGGTGTTACAAGCACCAACCAATGACAGTTTGACACTGTGTGCATCAGCCAATAGACAGCTGCCACCATAGTCTGGCGAACTGTCATCAAAACAGAAGCCACAGTCAGAGTCTTTGAGACAGGTGTCACAGTCAGACAGATGAGAGCATTTGTCTTGAGATTCATGAATCACCACTGCAGGAGAGGTTCCAGAGATTAGTTGAAAGCCGAAAGCTATCACCAATAGGCTGATTATCACTCCTGCAACGTGTACTGTAATTTTAGTAGTACAGTACAGGCCAGAAGAACAGACCGCAAAGACTGAGGAGGGTCAATTTTCGTCGACCAATGCGCTCAACTAGATAGAGAGAGATGAGCCCAGCTCCAAAATTGACGCCAGCTGCCAATGCCGCATACCAAATATCTGAGTGTTCATCTCTGACCCCCGCCATTTGTACAATTGTTGCGCTGTAGTACCTGAATGAATCAATTGAGTGTGTAATACTGTTGGCAAGTCCGACTTGAACCTGGACTTATTAATAGGTTTTTAACCTGAAATCTGTGGACTTGAACCTGAACCTGAACCTATTTTATTTCAGCCGGACTTGAACCTGTTTCGTTTTACTGGACTCACTCAATAGGTTCAAAATTTGAGTGAAAATTTAGGCAAAATTTGTCAAATTTTCGGTTGGATTGCACAACATTTTCATGGTTTCTTGTATTTACACCTATTTTTCATACTGAATATACGAGAAAACGAAACTACTGCCCCATAAAATGTGGTTTTCGTCTTTCATTACTAGTAGACAGGCTTATATAGCTCAGAAAAGTTGCGAGCAGTGCAAAATTTCAGCAATTCTTGAAATTATCAGTGGACTTGAACCTGAACCTATTGTCCAGGTTTTTTAGATGATGGACTTGAACCTGGACTTGAACCTGAAATTTCGATGTTGGACTTGACTTGAACCTGAACTTATTTTTTTAACCCCGGACTTTCCAACAGTAGTGTGTAACTCTAGAGGATGCCTCTCATTTGAGGACACTGAAGCCTGCGCCACAAATCTTTGAGATAAAAATAGTCGTAAAAGCAGAGACCGATATAAAATCGAAAATTATGAGCTTGTGCATGTAATCTAAGCCGGACGCTAATTCACATAAACCGTGGGTCCTTATTGATGACATTTATGGGATGCAGACGCAATAAAGATCTTTTACATCTCTGCTGTCCGGTGGTTGCCAACCGATACAAACAGACCAATCCCATTTCTCATTTGAAATTTGTTAGTATACTGATATACGAACCATGCAAGCCATAATTCTGTGTATATTGGCTGTGTTGGCTTGTTACAGCCCAGTTGATGGGCTAAATTATCTGCTGAAGCCGATTAGCAGAGAATCGGGTAATCAAATTGGCTTTTTGCGCAGCCTTTATGCCTTTTTGCTTTTAGACTATGCTGGAGATGAGCGACCTGCTGAAGGCATAAGTCTTCTTTGATTCGAGAATTTATTGCATGTAGGAATGTGATGCATTGCATTGCAGAAATTGTGGTCAAGCAACGCGCTTCTCTGCCATACATTCGACTTGGTAGAAACAGATGGTTCGTTCCAGCACCCTACATGCGTCAGTGAAAGACAAAGCCAAAAAACAGAAGCATACTGTCTATATCTTAATTAAAGTGGAAATTGCACCCTCCACCGTCTGCCTCTTTATTTCCTCTCTAGCCTCTTGTACTAGCTTTATTGCTTCCAAATCCAATCTCGACTTGGAAGCTATTTTCTGCTTTTTCCTTTGCTCTCTCTGGTCATTTCAGTTTTCTTTCATGACCTTAGGCATTGCCGATTCTGTTTCACCAATCGGATTAAGTAAATGGTCTAGTCTAGCATCAATTTTCAAAGCGATAGGCTACACAGCTTGACAAGCTAGTTCGATTGATGGCGCGGCCTGCTGAGCTCTCAATTCTGCATGCACCAGTTCGTAATTTAGCCTGCCAATTGAGGCCATAATTTGGCGAAAATGTATACGGCGCACCCTGCAATTTGGACGTGCGCTATAAAGTCGCTGGTCGGCAATTACAAGCGTACAGGCGTCATGTAAGGCTAGATTAATGCGCTCTAAATGAGCGCGAGGGAGAACAAACGGAAGTGGATTGATTAGACAGGGCTTTCAGCAGGAGTGCAAAGCCGGTCGCAAAATAGAGCTACAATTACTGACTGCGCAAAAACAGTCCATCCGGGCGCCGAATCAACTCGCTCACATAAAGCTTGATTAGCGCCATTCGAAGCACTTTCAGTCGCTTTGTGCCCCTCCTTCGCCAACTAAGCTAACACTTGTGTCAATAATAGTCAGGCAGGCCGTCCATTCAGAACATGAACAAGACCATCGCACTGGTCCTCATCGTAGCCATGACCCTCACGACCATCAGCAGCTTCGTCGAAGCAGCAAGTGTTCACAAGATCAACAAGAGGCTACTGAAGTTGGCAGAAGCCACCAAACGTCAGTTCAGTCTGCTTGTTGTCTTTGTCCTAACCTTAAAGCTCAACTATTACAGGTCAAGTTAAGAAAGAAGACCTGCTTTTTGAGCCCATTCCGCCGCCATACCGAAGAGACATGAGCTCAGCGGTGAATAAGGCGACCTGGGTTAGACTTGGATGATTGCATAGTGTGCTTGAATGAGATGCTAGCCAATAAAGCATTGTGTATTGTATGCTGTCTTTACGATGTGTCATTTTCTTAACTGTCGCGGGCTCCATTAGTGAGGAATCGATTCAGAAGAATTTTTGACAGGACAGTCATCGGCGTTTGACCACTTCGAAGCGTTCAAAGGCCAACGACTGTCCGGTAGTAGTAATTAGCGTCTGTCAAACGCACTAATGACACATGTCACGAAAGTGTCCGTAGTGCATGATATCCAGCAGTGATTAATCGGATCCAGTGTCACCTTGGCGACTTGTCAGCCTGTCAGGTAAGTAGTGCATTCAATTCGCTCATTTCAATGTCCAACTATGGTTTTAGTTCTCGAGCACAATTATGGTCAAACTGCTTGCACTGGGTCTAACTCTTGCTCTTATGCTCTACGCTGCGGCTGAACTCTCCGAGGTCCAACCTCCGTTGGAAGGTTCTGATTTTGTGCTAATTAATTAATTATTTAATCAGTCAGTTTAATTATAGAATTCGGCGAATTGCACAACGAACTGAAACGGAAAGTGGCGTTCTTCCGGCTGGGGAAAAAGAGCCGGTTCTTCAGAGAAAATTTGAATAAAGCGGAACAGAAGAGAAAGACTAGCTGGCTGAGACTGGGAAAATAAATTAGGTCGGCCTACTATAATATTTTGGAATAAACTCACGCTCACATTACTGTATTAATTCCGGATATCTGTTGAAACATCTGCAACGCACAACCCACTGCTAAGGCTCGTCTTAGATGCGGCTTCTTTAACATGGACCAGAGCACGAAACGACCAGCTAATCAAAAATGATTAATTAATCAAGCTCAGCACTTAGCTAATTTACCAATCTGGGCACGTTCGTGCTCCGTAGACTCGTAATTCTGACGGATTTCGTTCAGTTCTATTTGAGCCAACTCGGCCGAATTTCGAATCTTGGTCAAGACCAATTTGGCCTTCTCATACTTTTTCTTCTCTATCAGCCATCTGGAAAATTTGCATATTAGCATGCGTCAGTTTATTAGGCTGAATGTGACTGGCCTGGGTGACTCCGGCATAAATATGAAGCCGATAAATTGGATGATAGCAGGAAGTGCTCCCAGACCGAACATTAGTCTAAATTGAAACGGCACGTTTTAATAACTCTAATGTTTCGCTTCCATCTAACAGGGCAAACGTGAGCTTAGGCTTAGTTGGCAAAATGTACATACTGTACGTACGCAGTGCGTACTCAGGAGTAAACGCATGTTACAGTCAGCCGCCACTTAACGCTGTTTATGGTAACGGTACCATATATAGTGACGGTACCATAAACGGCGTTAAGTGCCTTACTGTACTCCAATTAGTATCGCAACGAACTAAGCATGGCATACATGTAACAGGTCATCCGCCGAACAGGAGAGTGGGGGTTGGGGGGTCTGAGGGGGTTGTGCACTAAAAAACGCTCAAAAAATAAAAACAATCGCTATTGGGGCGGAAATTCAGCTAAAAAGTGCTGTTTTACAGACGAATTAGGCAATTTTTGTGTGTGAAATTGTAAAAAATCGCAAAAGTTTGCTCGAAAAATTACTTGCCAGAAAAATCGGAGCGGGGGCTGGAAAAATCGTCTCGGGGAGTTCCCATCCGGGGGGTCTGGCCTAAGTCGTGTGGGAGGCAGACCCCCAGACCATCCTGTTACATGCATGAAGCATAGCACAAGTTGTAAGTGATATACAGGGTCCGTGAAAAAACAACCCAGCAAATTTTTTACTGGCAGCAACCGTAAATCTGAAACTCTCTCAGCAGTGCTTCTATGTAGAACTTTCGTTGAGGCCAGAAACAGCTCCGACGCGCCGATTAGAACTTTTATGTGGCAAGTTTAAGTATAAGATAGGAAAAAAACGCAAATTACATTGAATTTTGTAGTGCAGTTGGGTCGGATTTTTTCGTCGTTTTTTTCGTATTTTTTATTCCGAAACAAAAAAACCGGTTTTTTTCCTAGGGGCACGGAAAAAAACTAAAATGCGGAAAAACTCAAGCAAGTTTTTAAAAGGAATAGGCACAATAACTGGTTAAATTAGCTTGAAATGCTTTGAATTTACGTTAATAGAAGCCGTACAAGCATTTTCCTGGCATAACTTAGCTGTTTTTGGCAAAATATACTGGTACCATTTGCAAGCAACTTTTATTATTGTATTTTTGTTGTTTTAAAATCAAATTACTAATCTAAAAGATGAAATTAGTGCATTTCATAATAAAACTTACGCTATTTCGTTGAATTCTGCAATAAAAAGCGATTGTTAAAAATTCTTCTGTCATCTCGGAAAATAACTTTTGAAAAAAAAACGAAAAAAAACCGGCTTGAGTTATTTCCGGAAAACAAACAGCCCTGGAAAGTTGAAACGGACTTGTGAACTTTGCCTCGTAAAAGCTTGTTATCACTGCATATGTTTTGCTTGTATACGTACAGTATGTTTTTGTCAGTTTTTATGTACGCTGTTAG
>JASANB010008041.1:0-71438 GCA_030248155.1 Sabatieria punctata
CTTGTTAGATTGACTGACCGTTGCAGCCGCATGTAGGTACTCATTTCCAGTAATTTGTTGACAGTAATTACGTATGTTAGGAAGCGTTCTTCCAAACCAGTAGACCAACTGGGCCCACCACACCCGTCTTTTGGGTAGATTGCAACCTTCAAAAAGTAACTGAATAGTCTTCAGATAGATACTTTCACATCTGTAGTTTAGCATAGGCAAATTAAGGCCACCGTCTTTCCATGGGCGTACTAAGGTATCGGTTGCTATTGGACGCCATTTTGGGTAATCCCAAACGAAATTCAAAATCATTGTTTTAACTGCCTGTAAGTCACAGGGCTCTGGTGGGTCGAAAGGTATGATATGGTAAATCTTAGATATTAAGTATATGTTTACAAATCTGATACGGTCGTACCAATTCATATGTTTTTTAAAGCATACTTCAAGCCGTTGCTTCATATTCCCAATCGCTTTTTCCCAGTTGGATCGATGCTGTTTTTGAAAGTCATTTTGTACATAGACTCCAAGAATTTTCAGTTCATTTCTTATGTGCTCAGCTGGTAACCCGTACGTAAAATCGGGCGCTACATACCCCAGCGGCATAACTTCGGTCTTTTCTTTATTGATTTTAGCTCCTGATGCTCTACAAAAACGATCCATTTCATTTTCTAGATGGACATAGTCAGCCGGTCAGCTCAAAAAGAATACGTTATCATCTGCGTATGATAAGCATTTCAGTTCAGTCATGCCCGAGTGTACTGTTGTTTAATACCGGATTTTTCAAATGCGTATGCGTATGCATATGCGTATACGCATTCCAATTACAAATGCGTATGAGTTTGCGTATACGCATTGCTAAAACTAATGCGTATATTGCGTATTGCGTATGCGTAATGCGTAATCTCAGAAACATTCAGAAATTTCAGAGAACAGCTTTTTTGGCTCTACAGCACGCTATGTATTTAGGTATCGAACTTTATAATCCAGGATTTTTAGACTTACTTGAGGCTTAATGATAAATTCCTGCCATCAAAGAACTGCAGTGTATGTACAGTACAGGGCAGTGGCGTACCCAGGATTTTGCAAAGGGGGTGTAAAATTTTGAAGTTGCCTGGTTGGGCCGCTCCGATGCCCAACAAGGGCGGGAAAATTTCGCAAAATTACCTTTCAAAAACGTGTTTAAAGAGCATTCTGAGCTTAAAATTGACAGAAATTACAAGTTTTATTATTTTTAAAGAGGCCTGGCTGGAGTTGTGCTGGACCAAGGCGAGACATTTTTGAAAATTTAGCCTTCGAAAACGCATTTAGAAGGTATTCTGAGCTTAAAATTGAGAGAAATTACGAGTTTGGGTAGTTTAAAGTGGCCTGGTTGGGCTTCTGCCCTGAAAAAAAGCGAGAAAAACTGAAAAAAACCGACCCACGGTTTTTTTCGGAAAAATTTCCATCCCTGGTACAGTAGATATGTTTTTGACAGGCAAGAGATCTGCGCTTTCCTACAAAGAATTTAGTCGAATCTTCATTTTCAGAAAGAAGTCTAGTAGCATTCAGATTCAATTATAATAAGCACAAACAGATGGCCTGAGCATGCAACACAACTGATGTCACCCTAAACCGTTGAAACTCTAATTAAAGGATTTGTCACACGTTTCCTTTCCTCTTAAAACTTAGCGCCTTTTTTAAATATTAGCAAGCACAACTTAGTTAAAGCTCTCAGAGAATTTCTGGTATCCTCACAGCACACTAAAAACATGAAGAATGACCATTTGATAACAACTTGAACTAAATTTTTTGCAAGAAATTTAAAAAGGCAGCTATTTTCAGACCCAATACGCATTACGCAAAAATATGCAAACATTTAGCAGAATGCGTAATAATATTGCGTAATGAAATACAAATGCGTATGCGTATGCGTATGCGTATACGCATTCTGAAATGCAATGCGTACTTTGCGTAATGATATGCGTAATGCGTATACGCATGCAACGGTACCGAGTAGTACGGTAGTCGGTACCCTTCTATCCTTGTGTTTGCCCGTACGGCTGCAAGGAAAGGTTCTGCTTGTAAGACAAATAATAACATAGACACAGGACATCCCTGCCTTATACCTCTAGCTATCTCAATGGTCTGAGTAAAAGTACCGTTCACCTGTACTTTAGCTCTGATTCCTTCGTATATGGTTGCAATCCATCTCAAGAATATGGGGCCAAATCCCATTTTGTGTAGAACTTTCTGCATCCAGATTTGGTCAACTCTATCAAAGGCCTTTTCGTAGTCATAGGCCATTAGCAACACTCCATGTTTCTTAGCTTTTAGATATTCCTGAAGCGTTCTTAGTAAGATCAAATTATCAGTCATACTGCGGTCAGCTATACCACATGCCTGTGTCACGTACACCAAAGAAGGCATTACTTTTCTAAGTCTGTTCGCCAGGACTTTACTTATAATTTTATAATCTACAGTAAGCAAACTGATCGGTCTCCAGTTTTTTAGAAGTCGCGGGTCCGCTTTCTTGTACAAAAGAGTTATTACCCAGACAATACATTCTGCAGCACAAAATTGGGTTTTCGGCTGCCATACAACCCAAAACAGGGTTTTGTAAGGGTTGGAAATCCTAAATAGGGTTGGGTTAGGTTGGGTTAGGCTTCTGTGGGACCAGGGCGAAAAATGTTCTAAAAATTAGCCTTCAAAGTCGCATTTCAGATTCAATAGTAACCAAAAATATGTCTATAATACAATAAATCAATGCGTGAGGCTCGGGATTCAACAGAAAAATTTGTTTTGTGCTAGGAACGTAAATTAATTCACGTAGCGGAAATTAATTTACCTACGGCTAAATTTTAGTTTTCGTATTTGTATAATTTCCGGATTTTTTAATTACTGTAATTGTTAAGCGCAACGTCAACTAAAAATCGGCGCTTAATTTACGTTATGCGTTACGAAGATTAATTTACGTGCCTAAGTACAGTATGCCCAAATGGGTCACTTTTGACGCCCTTTTGAAAACCATGATCTTATAATAACTACGGTGGTCATAATCAGAAAGATCCGAGAGGCATTATTTGGTTGAGAGAAAAATTTGTAGCAAATTTCCAGCAAATAGCATGTTAATAACAAATTAAATTTGAAATTGCGGTGTATAGCAAGTAAACAGCTAGCAAACAAAATTGCTGACAGTTGCAAACAAGTTAATAGCAAGTTAATTAGAAATAACTGGGAAACAGTGCTGCTAGTCTAAGCCCTGAGTTTTCTCTTCTAAAATGAATTTTCAGACTGCGGATCTCACTCATCCTTCAAACGATCTTCCCAAACTTTGCAGCGTTTATACACCAAACAACAGTACAACGTAGGCACGTAAAATGTTCAACATAGTAGAAAAAAGTGCCATCACTTTTTCGGACTAACCGAAACAATTTCTTGAATTGAAGAGCAAAAAATCGATGGCCATTGATCATTAGCGTTCTGACGACATATGGATATATTGACGATAATATTAACGACCTTTTTTACAATGATATCCAGTGTTGTTCCCAGTAAATTTACTGAGTAAAAGTTACTCGGTACTTGGTTATTTTGAATTACAGTACATAGGTACTTTTACTAACCGGTAAAAATTTTTCTTAATTTTACTTACTGAACACCGAGTTTCAATTTTGAATTACCTAATTAGAAAAAAAATTCGGTAAACTCAGTACTCGGTAGTTTACTGAGTTGTTTACTGAGTAAAGGCTTCTGCAATAGGTAGCTCGTCGCATGTGTGTAGAAAATAATGCAGTTTTTCTTTCATTTATCTATTTGCTCACAACAAAAACACAATTTTTGCAAATTTTTTTGCGATTTTCACGGCTTGTACAATCCCAACTTTGTTTGCGCGGTAGAATTGCTATAATCAGACGCGAAGACTATTAGGAGCTATATCTACTACAATTAGCTATATTTTGATTGACATTTTTTGCATCGGTCTGAACTGTGAGGAAATGACAAAAATTCGAACAGATTTTCACTTACTAATTTTTCCCAGGCTTTTCATCTAAAGCTAGATACCAGAGCCTCTGAACGCTATGTATATTGTATTGTTTGTGTCCATATTTTAAGGCGTTCCATCCAACCATGCTAATTAGTACCACAAATAATGTGAAATGGTTCAAGCCACGATAAAAAATTTTAGTAGCTAAAAGCTATATCAGGAAACTTTTTTAGATAAATTGTAACATATTTCTGAATGTTGAAGGTTTTACCGAGTTTACTGAATTGTTTACTGAGTACTTACCGGGTTCTCTTTGAAAAACCCAGTACTTACTCGTACTTACCGAATTTCAAAAATCTGGATTTACTTACTGAATACTTCCCGAGTTTCAGAAATTTGAGCTAGGCACAACACTGATGATATCGCGATTTTTGCCATCGATATATCGATGTTTCATAACAATAAGAATCGAACTTTATTCAGCACTTTTTGCCTAAAGTAAAGTATAACCTCCCTATGTGTATAAAGGCACAGTCCGGGAAGTAAAAATTTTGACTACCAAACCCATACTGTTAGAAGTTTTTAGCACCACTCTTGAATCGCTCTTCTGGCAAAATGTATTTAAATCTTAGATTGGAAACTGAAGCGCTATACAGGGTGTGTCAAACAACAGTCCAGCCGATGTTTTACTCTCAACCGCAAATCTCAACCAATTTGACTGAATCCTTTTTGAATGAAATGAAAGACAAATAAATTCTTGAATTGATTGTTGAAATTAGTATGTACATACGTAGCATCATCATACTCTGCTTACTGTTGTTTGGGTATGGGATTTTCAGGAATCGGTTCGGTATGGGTAGGTATTTTTCGGCATACCCACGAATCGGTTCGGTATGGGTAGGTATTCGCAAAAATACCGGTATACCGGTAATTATTCGGTATTTGCTGAAAATATTTTACACAGTAAAAACACTGAATTTCTCATTTACAAAGCCATGGATTTAGTCTTTTCCAAGGTCAGAGGCTAGAAAATTAATCAAAATCAATGGGATTTACAGTTTCTAGGAATCGTTAAAAATTATTTTTTAGTTTCGCTAGAGTGAAAATCGTTTCTATAAATAGTTTTGGCTAAGAGAAATGCTTTCACTGTACTGTAGTTTCAAGGCCTGCTAGTTTATAGTATGGAGATCTTAATGAGTAGTGACAAAATGCGGGGCTATTTTGATTTGTTTGTTTGATTGTGAATGTACTGTACGTCAAGTACACGGATGGAGACTTGATTATGAGGGAGCAGGATGAAGTAAAGCCAAAACTGGACCAACGCTTTCTAATCTAGTGACAAAGCAAGTTGGGGATAGGGAGTATGGTCAGAGACTAAAAAATCCTTTAAATTCGATATTTCGGAATATCGTAATAAAATGTGTTTCTGCCTACCCAAAAATGCAAAATTACAAAGAAAACATAGCGATCACAGGGAATTTTCAATAAAAATTGCATTAAGCTGGACAAAAAATACCGATTCCTAAATACCTGGGTATTCCCAAAATAATCGGTATGTATTAAAATAGCTGGAGTCGGTAGGAATTTATTGGGTATTTTTCGGTATGGGTTCGGTATACCCAATCAACAGTAACTCTGCTTGGTCCCTGAGATATTTGCCCTCAAAGACCATACACTGATTTAGGCAGTGAACGAGAGCGATTCCGTTGCACTTCATAAAAAGATTTCTACTGCTGAAGGCTAACGAAACATTAATTGTCAAGTAACCATACATGTATGTAACTGGCCTCCAACCCGACTTTTAGGCCAGAACCCCTTGAGGATTTTTCCGACCCCCTCCGATTTTCCTGGCAGGTAATTTTTTGGCAAATTTCTGCGATTTTTTTGCAATTTCCAACACAAAAATTGCCAAAATCGCCTGCAAAACAGCACTTTTTAGCTGTATTTCAGCCCAAATTTGTGATTTTTGACGATTTTTAGCCCGAAAATTGCGATTTTTTCGATTTTTGAGAGCTTTTAGTGCCCAAGCCCCATTCTCAAGAATTTGGGCTCAGACCGGCGCCAAAGCCCCCAAGCCCCTTCCCTTCAGCGGGTGACCTGTTACATGTATGGAACGAACCAAGCGTGTATGTCACTAGTAAAGCGTCTTTACGCTAGCCCTAGCTAGAAGTAGGAATCTGTTAAGCAGAGTAAGTACAGGGTGTCCCAAAAAAATGACAACATTTCTTTTTGCTGCCATTTTCGCAATTTTTGATCAAATTGTCTGAAATTTCAAACATAAGTGCGAAAAAAGTGGGAATTTTATGTGTTAAAATTTGGTGCATCAGGATTGACCCAGTCCTGAGAAATTCAACAATATATAAAACTTAGAAATTTGAATTAAATGTAGAAACAGCATCAAAAATGGAAACTTTTCTTTTTGCTGTATCTTCTTTAATTTTGGTCGGAATTGAATGAAAGTTTGAATATATGCGCAGAATAACGGGTTGATTTGAAGATCAAAAGATGGCGCATGAACCCAGCCCAGCTCTTGACATAAAAAATCACGATCACAATACAACGACAACATTGATTTCCGCGCCCCTTAGCTGTAAAGAAGCTCCTGTAAGCGTTATTCAGTCTGTCACCCCAAACATGCTAAGAAATGTTTCTGATGCTTATGGGAAACGGTTGCAGAAGTGCATTAACTCAAACGGCGGTCATCTGGATGGTGTTCTTATTCCTTAGTTTCAGAGTTTGCACATTCTTCATCTTGCTGCAGTAAAAACGCTGATTTTCTTTAGTTTCCAAGTACTAGCGATATGGACTGATTAATGCCAGAACTTTTGACCTACAAAATATATGCGTCTATATTCAAAATTTCATCCAATTCCGACAAAAATTAAAGAAGATACAGCAAAAAGTAAAGTTTCCGTTCTTGATGCTGTTTCTATATTAATTGAAATTTCTCAATTTCATATATTGTTCAATTTCTCAGGATTCGGTCACTCCTAATGCACCAAACTTTAACACATAAAATTCCCACTTTTTTGGCACTTAAGTTTCAAATTTCAGACAATTTGGTCAAAAATTGCGAAAATGGCAGCAAAAAGAAATGTTGTCATTTTTTTGGGACACCCTGTATCATGATACTACTTTCGCCAATCTTTCAAGAATTTGTTTGTCTATAATTTAAAAAAGATTCTTCAAATCGGCTAAGATTTACGTTTGCTACATACAATAAAAACGTGCTGGGTTGGTTTTTTGGTTAAACGCCCTGTAAATTTTGGTTTGCTTACTGTTAATTTTGCTGTTGCCTTCAATAATTTACCGACCAACTATTCAATAGAGTTCGAAGCTGACATAAATTTTTGCGCAGATTTAGCAATCCTTGATATCGATTTTGATCGATTTTACTCAGCTCGGTAACGAATGTTGTCGAATTTTGATATCGTCGGAACACTGTTCAATGATTACTATTCATCATTCTGTATACACCACACACACACAAAACAAGTCAAACAAGTAAACCGGTACATCTCTTCGATAGAGTAAAGGCAAAACAACATGTTTTTTGTTTTTACGTTTTTTAGATGCTTTTAAAAAGATGCAAAGAAGCAAATACTCACACCTGAAGCAATGATAAGCTAGGCTGTACATACATACATACATACATACATACATACATACATACATACATACATACATACATACATACATACATACATACATACATACATACATACATACATACATACATACATACATACATACATACATACATACATACATACATACATACATACATACATACATACATACATACATACGTACTTGCTTACAGAAGAACAAGAGTAGAAGTCCATAAACGACGTTGTCCCAAAATCCCGATTTTTCGGACCCCCTCCCACAAAATCGCCTTGCGTCGCCCAATACCGCAATACCCAGTATCCAATACCAGTACCTGAGACCCCCAATAGCCTCATCCAACACTCAGTCTACGTGTCATTCCAGATTAGCACAAAACCAGTGCATCGCACTGCTCAAAGCGCTTTAGCAGCTACTTTTCAGTTGTTGTTTTTGACAGGAAAGCAGCAGCAAGGAGTGCGGCTAGATGAACTAAGTGTTGTACGTAAGTTGCTTGCAGCCCTGCAGGAGTTAGGTGATGAGTCCGTGGTAGCAAAACTCGTCTCTTGTACAGTAGGACAGCCAGCAAGCAGAACTTAACGTATCGAAACGGTAGACGTAGCCCAGTTGGCACTTCTTGATGGTGATGGTGGCGAACCAGCCACAGTCGGAGCCCCAGTTGTAGCAGAGCTTTGTCTGCACACTGTCACCAGCATTGGCGGGGTTCGAGCCCAACACATAGCCGGTGGCGTGGGTACCGCATCTTCTCGGGTAATAACTGCCCCAGTTGGCCAGAGCGTGGCCGGCCGAGCCAGTGACCATGGAGTCGCCACCGGACCCTGTCAACTTGTACCAGGTGGCCACCGTGTACTCTCTGTTGTCACAGCGCAGCGTGGCATCGTTGTAAGCCTCAGTGTAGGTGTGGTCGTTGTTGATTGGGGTGGCTGCGTCCCACTCCGCGCAGCCCTCTGAAAGTAATCGCTCTGATGTGGCATTGCCTGTTACCAGCAACTGTTACAACTGAGAAGAAGCTTCAAGACCGACGGCAGTTAGCTAGGCCTCTATCGCTGGATTTTTCTAAAGGTCTGGTTTGAATGATTAATTGGTATTGTCTGTAAAAGTTTGACAGGCTGCCGAAAAAACGTGATCAGCAAAGGTCGGACCCACCCACCCAGACGCGTGGCGCACCTGACTCTTGATAAAGATTTATCGCCCCGATCGCCTTCGCCCAGCGCTGGTTGACCGTCAGATACTCTAGAGTACTGTTGTTTGGTATTGGATTTTCCGTTTGTGTATATGTATACACATTTACCTTCAAATTTGTACGGTAATTTGTGTATACACATTCAACAAAGCAATGTGTATTTTGTGTATATTTGTGTATGGGTATTGCATTGAAAATGCAAATTTTTTGGTAGATTTTGAGCCAGAAATGCCAGAAAAATCAGATCTCTCAATATCTGCTGCGTGAAACCTTGAATAGCTTTGAAAAGGATGTACTTAGGCCATTTGAAAGCGTTATGAGGATATCTACTGGTTATTACTGCAGCAAAAACATCGAAATTTTAAAATTGTGTTCGAAATTTCATCGATTTTTGCTGATCAAATACACATACACAAAAATACACATTTTGAGTACTGTTTGTGTATGGTAATGTGTATCGGAATTTTCAATGTGTATGTGTATGTGTATACACATTGAAAAAACAATGTGTATTTTTGTGTATGGTAAATGTGTATGTGTATACACAAACAACAGTACTCTAGAGCAACTCAAAACTACGGTCTCTCTAGAGCAACTCGAAAATTAATCGATTTCAGCTGCTGAAGAGCATAAGCAGCAATCCTTCTAAGAGATAAGAGATTGACAGACAAGGCACTATGCAACGCATATAATTTCATTTCTTTGTATAGCTTCATTCAGTCTCATTTTGTGAGGCTAAGCCTGTTTCTTTTCAGGACCGCTTCAAATTTTCTTCGCTTTGCTTCGCTTTTTTATGCTTTTCAGAACCGCTTCAAATTTTACCTACAGATCGATTCAGGTTCTAAACGTGGGCGTCGAATTGCATTGCACTCCCTATCAAAACCGTTTAGTATTTCAGAATCAGCAGTTTTAAGTAGCAGTAGACAGTGCACTGTCATCTGACTTACCACGAGAGATGCAGTGAGCCGGCTCAAACGGTTGCCAGAGGCCGCTGGTGCAGGTGAACTTGCTGGTGCTGTCTGCCAAGCAAGTCTGGGCAGCATCTGTGATTAGGTCGTCAGCCACAGTGCAAGTGACAGTGGCAGTGCCGCCCTCCAGTACTGCTGCACTCACTTGATTTGTGTACACTACTGTACCTCCGTTGGTTCCGATTGTTACGGTCTGACAAACTGTAATGGACAAATCTGCAATTTGAATTTGTCGAAAGGTCTGTATACCAGTAAGACATTGTGTAGGCTCAAAGGTAGTCCATGCCCCGCTAGTACAGGTGAATGCCGTGCCACTTGCAACGAACTGAGAAGCAGCTGCGTCAGCCACCATCTGGGTGCTCGGGTCAGTGCAGGTCACTGTGGCAGTTCCAGTTTCCACCACCTTTGTGTTGTGTTCCAGTGTGTACACCACCGACCCCTGTGTGAATGGATCGGCCAACTTTGCACATGCTGGAATGCTATGCACTGTTTACTGGAGAAAGTGCAGAGAGCTGAGCAACTTACTCATCACACACTGTGTAGGTTCAAATGCTGTCCAAGCTCTGGACGTGCAAGTGAACACAGTCCCTGAGTCGACGTACTGAGTGATGCCTGCATCCGATACAAGATCATCTGCATTGGTGCAAGTCACAGTTCCTGTGCCCGCTTCTTTGATATACGGAGCTATGTGACTGGTGTAAGCAGCTGAGCCCCCACTTCCGCCGATTGACAGCTCGCTGCATACTGCAATAACTCATGATGAATTTTGCACACAGTTCCTTACTGCATACCCATGACACACTGAGTAGGCTCAAAGGTAGTCCAGGCTCTACTAGTACAGGTGAACGCTGTTCCAGAGGCCACCAACTGGGTTGCTCCTGAATCTGCCACCATGTCGCTTGCATCAGTGCAGGTCACGGTGGCTGTTCCAGTTTCCACCACCTTTGTGCCGTGTTCCAGTGTGTACGCAACTGAGCCAAGTGGGAATGGGTCGACTAGCTTAGCACATGCTGAAATGCTACGCACAGTTTACTGGAGAAAGTATTGAGAGCTAAGCAACTTACTCATCATACACTGCGTAGGTTCAAATGTTGTCCAAGCTCTGGACGTGCATGTGAACACGGTCCCTGAGTCGATATACTGAGTGGTGCCTGCATCCGATACAAGATCATCTGCATTGGTGCAAGTCACAGTTCCTGTGCCCGCTTCTTTGATATACGGAGCTATGTGACTGGTGTAAGCAGCTGAGCCCCCACTTCCGCCGATTGACAGCTCGCTGCATACTGCAATAACTCATGATGAATTTTGCACACAGTTCCTTACTGCATACCCATGACACACTGAGTAGGCTCAAAGGTAGTCCAGGCTCTACTAGTACAGGTGAACGCTGTTCCAGAGGCCACCAACTGGGTTGCTCCTGAATCTGCCACCATGTCGCTTGCATCAGTGCAGGTCACGGTGGCTGTTCCAGTTTCCACCACCTTTGTGCCGTGTTCCAGTGTGTACGCAACTGAGCCAAGTGGGAATGGGTCGACTAGCTTAGCACATGCTGAAATGCTACGCTCAGCTTACTGGAGAAAGCATTGAGAGCTGAGCAACTTACTCATCACACACTGCGTAGGTTCAAATGCTGTCCAAGCTCTGGACGTGCATGTGAACACAGTCCCTGAGTCGACGTACTGAGTTTTGCCTGCGTCCGATACAACATCAGCCATGTTCGTGCAGGTCACTGTTCCCGTTCCAGTGTTCTTCACATAAACAGAAATAGTGCTAGTGTAGGCCGCCGTACCTCCACTCCCACCGATCGTAAGCTGTGGACACACTGCAGCAAAGATAAAGTTTTCACATCAATCAGGACCTGCATAGGTAAGCCACCTACCCATAATACATGCAGTTGGCTCAAAGGTAGTCCAGGTGTAGACAGCCGAGCAGGCAAAGACACTGCCGCTGGGCAGAACAGTGGTTTCTCCTGAGTCAGTCACTTGATCATCTGCGTTTGTGCAGGTGACAGTTGCAGTCCCTCCATCAACACGCACAAATGTGCCCAGATCGTTCACATAGGCTGCACTGCCGTCCGTCACAGTCACTTGGTTGCAGACTAAATGGGAACATAACTCAGTATGCATGAATTGCCAAGCACTCGGCTAACTACAACCACCTACTTGGTTCACATTCTGGAAAGGCCGGCCAATCAGGTGGAGCAGAGCAAGTTATGGTCTCTACCGTAACGCCACCGCCTCCAACAATGGCATAGCCGTCGTTACACTGAACTGTAGCTGTACCGCTAGTAGGAATTGAAGGCCCGATCATTCCTGCATATGACACCGATGCATAGGTGATGCTGAACTGTGAGCACACTGAAAATTCATTCTTGCATAGTTGGTGTGCATTGCAATGTTACCAGCAGACTCTACACGGTGTCTACAAGAGAGCACGTAAGCAAGTTATGTACTTCCCTTCCCAGTAAACACACACTGTGCAGGACTGTATTCTTACTTAATCTTGTTACCACCACGTTTAGTTTTTGGTTCAGACACACGGAGGTAGGGTTTGGAAATTTTCAGCTAAACTTCCACAAGTTTAATAATAAATTAATTAACGATGACTCTTTACAAATCGTCACAATTTCAGGCAAATCGATAAAGAACTGACTGAGAATGAGCAAAAACCAATTCATTGGATTGAGTAAAAATACCTAGTTGCCATTTTAGCCGGTAACTGTAGTATTACAATAGATAGAGCCCACCCATAATAATTGATAACAGTGGCAAAAGTGATACTTACTCAGCATGCACATCGGAAAAGGATCAACTGTCCAATCTTCGTAGAGACAGGTGGACTGATGAGTAGGGTAACCAGTGTTGTAGACGAAATGATCGGTCAGACAGGTCATGATGGCTTGCTGCTCATGCGTGATCAAGCCATCGTGTCGAATGGAACTGGCCTTGTAGGTTACACTTGCTCCGTTTGTTGGCACTGTGAGACTTTGTTCACATGCTGCAAGTAATCAAACGCCGATCATCCATCATGACCATTACATATAAGGTGACAAAACCTGTTCCACCCTCCTTTTTGGTGGTTTCCCAAAACTCAAAACTTGGCACTTTACTGAAGGCCGGTTTGCCCACGTCAGAGAGAAAAGAACATTCTTACGATGTGGTATGCAAGTGGCAAGTTCACGGTTCCAGGTCCATGTGAAGACACATTCCACCTCCTCATAGCCTTCCACAAACCAATCAGGGTCACAGGTGAGTCTGGCCTTTGAGCCCATTTCATAGCGATCTGGCCAGGTGTACAGTTGCCCATAGCTCGGTATGGTGTAGTGGATGGTGCCGTGTTCTCGGTCTGGTATCTTCCAGCAAGCTGAAACAACAAACCTCAACTATAACTGCCAGTCAGTTGATAAAGCAAACCATGGAAGAAGAGGGCGATGGCCAGTCCGACCACACCTTTGACCGGGCAGTCGATCACGCAAGAGTCTTCAGTCAGTCTGTAGTAGGAGCGGATCTGCTTGTGAGCATGTTCTTGCTGAGCCCGACTCATTTGGTCCCACTGTTTTTTGTACAGTTCATCCACAGTCTTCTGTTGCTCAGGACTCAGCTTCTGACTGTTCTCTCTGTAGCGCGCATCCCAGTCAACCTTGTCATTGGACGATCTCTGATGACCATCCGATTGTTGTTTGTGCTGAGGTCTGTCAACATTTCTCTCTCTCCCTCTGTTTCTGACGTACTCTTCCTCCTTCACCTGTTGCTGCCGTTCGTTCTTCAGGTGGTCGTTCCTTCGGCCGTCCTTGGTTTCGTCTCCTCTTTGGTTCTTCTCTTGGCGAAGGTCTCTGTGTTCTTCTTTATGCTTTTCCTCCTCTAAGCGCCGGCGACGGTCTTCATTTTGTTCTTGATCCTGGTTTCGCTGATCCTGGTCTGGATCTTGGTCTTCTCTTTCATTCTTCCGATCTTTCTGCTCATCCTGCTCATCTCTCTCCTTGCTCTTCTCCCTGCAGACACGATCCTCCATAAAGACCTTGCTGCAGACCTTGAACATGAACCGAAACCGTGTTGGACTGCAACAAGTGATGTTAACTAGATGTTGAGGTTTTCAGTAAGCAATTACTGTTTGGGATGCACTCCAATTAGCATACTGGTCAGGGTCATGTTGTTGCCGACTTCCTCAGTGGTGAGCCAGAGCTCCCTCCCCTCTGCCCTGCGTCTGATGCGTGTGCAGTCGGTGAACAGGACCTTGGACGAGATGCAGCAATGGTATCGCAAGTGCCTAAACATTGAGAACACTGCTTAGATTATATTGCAAAACACATGGAGCTTGACTCGCCCTGGTTCTTTGCCTGGCCGCACACCGTTTAGATAGACTTGGTTCTTGGTGATCTTGCCATTGAGGAAGTACTTCGAATGGCAGGGACTTCTGGTCCATGTGCATGGCTAAACAGTCAAAATGAAATGATATTCAGTGTGTCTTTGTGCATTCTGTCAATCAGGCCACAGAATACACAAATCCTTAATGTGTAAGTCATACATGTAACAGGTCCTACGCCGAAGGGGGAGTGGGGTTGGGGGGTCTGACGCCGGCCGGGGGGGTCTGAGCCAAAATTTTGGGAACGGGGTTGGTGCTAAGCTCTAAGAAGTTGGAGGAGGGCGGAGGTAGCTGGAAACGGTGAGGCAGCAGCTGGAGGGTTGTGTTGACTGGAAGGCATAGAAGGGCACAGCCTAGATTGGGCATAGACAGAATGAACGAACGAGAACAAGCGACTGAAGTAGGCTTCGACTTGGCCTTGCGACGACGAGTAGAGCAGGTAGAGGAGGAGAGAACTGAATGGGCTGGCTTCATTCACAACATACAAGTATGCTATGCTGTTGCGATGACTATTGCTGCCTATGTATACTGTACCTACTGCCTGTGTAGCCTATGTCTTGTCTTGCTATTCTTCCCTTGACTGTAGTTGTTGTGCCATTGTGAACCAAACAGAAAGCCGAACTACGGCACGCCTAAAGTAGCTGGCAGCCTGTTGTTCTACTGTTTGAGTGAGACAAATCAGTCAGCCCTCAAAAGAATTTCCGGTCAGCGCAACCGCCACAGCGTTGAGCCGCTCTGGCCTCTGTGTGCGTGCCCAGCGGTCAGAACGTGCTTGTCGTTGGCAGTGTGTGTCTTCGGTAAAGAAAACGCTACCATAGTTTGCCGCCGATAACCCAACAGATAGTGTAATCCATGGCCAATGACGCGGGGAGACAAATCTACAGTACTACTTTAAATTTCTGGTTCAGTTGAGACCAGTAAAAATAAGTTCCGCTAAACTCAACTGCAGGCAACATTCCATTGTGCACACGCGACCTTGATAAAACTTAAAACTGATTGCCTTGAAAACCTGCCCATAAAACTGGTAAACTGGTTCTTATTGCATTCCATCAACTTGGCAACCTTATTAAACTGATTTTTCAGCCTAAGGTGAATGCCACAGAACGGAATTTTGCTTCTATCAGTGGTGCAGGGCATTAGAACAGGTTTTCTAAAAGTGCGTAGGCCGTTGGTAGCGCCGTCACGCGTCATCCTGGCGATAAGGGCCAGCCCAAACACCTACAATTATCTGCGTTCGCTCGACTCGACCTGAGCTTGGACGGCTCAATAAACACGAAAAGTTCATTTTGACCTTTAATATCACACCATAAAATGCACTTTGACTGAAATTAAGTTCTCTCATGTCTAGAATATTTTTGTTAGCAGCAGACAGAATTCAAAATTTTAGTCTTGGCAACACAAAACTGATTGGAATTTCTTTGATAAAATACCTAACAAACTGGCTCAGAAATCACTAAATTTTAGCCTAAAATTCGCTTGAAAAGCCTTTGGAAACCGAATTTGGCGTTTTCACTGCTGATATTTAAGAGAAATCGGCGTTTTTGGAAGCTCTTTTTGTCATTTTTTGCTTGTTTTTAGCTCTAAAACGCTATTTGGTGAAATAGCGATTTTAGCGTCCTTACTGAAAAACGTGCTAAAAACGCATTTCCAGGCGTTTTGGAGCTTTTTGAAACTTTGGACCCCCTCTGGGCGAAACCCCCTCGACCCCCGACCTGAGATGGAAACCCCCGTACTTCCCTCCCCCAGGTGGGCCCGGAGCTGTTACATGTATGAATAGTAACTAATTGAAAAGCCATAAGTGGCTTTATACAGAAGTGTACCGATGCAGTGCTACAGTATACTGGCGTTATCTTCATCCAAAGTTTCGAAAATGCAGTACTGTTAACTATAATTGTGCTTATAATAAATTTAGCAAGTTGTTTCAGCTAATAATATAGAACTTACTAGGCTTTTTCTGATCGGCGTGACATTCAACAAAGAGAACTGGTCGCTTTCGGCTCGCAAAGGTTTCTAGTTGTCTAGGTCCGAATTTTTAAGGCGCCTGCGTAAATTGACCTAATAATTTAGATTTCGACCTGTTCATTAGCTGTCATTATAAGATTAGTTTTGTTTCGCCGATGTTATGTGCCAGCCAACAAGATACAGTACATGGTGTTCACTTATATTGTTCTACACATAGAGAGGCAAACAAACTCACAGAGCGACAACGTTCGAGCATGGAGCAGCTGCTTCCGACGGTTTCGGTTCGGTAGTTGACCTTCAGATGCGTCAGCTCCCACCCCGGCTTGCATCTAACCTGCCGCAGCACACCTCCACTGCCACTTATGGCCATGGCCCACAGACACACTTGGAAGAGCAACATTCTGTTCAAGACGACCGATCCTTAGCAATTGCAGAGGAACAACTGAGACTGCCTGGTTAGTTAGTTGTAAAAACAGGAGAAAAACCTGTTCGAAAAACCTGATGAACCTAATGTGGCATCTGTTCTAATAGATCACCTGAAACGACGCAGGTCGTTCACTCCCACGCTCACGAAGTTTCAGTGTACGTACGTGTTGATTCGATTGCACCAGAAGGTCAGCACCTCCTCACCTCACAACTGCATGTATAGCAGAGGTTTTGGAGTTTGGCAGACGGAAGGCTGTTATCCGCATTGCATTTACGAATCGCGAACCGAAGCCAAACTAGCACTGCAGCCATCGGATATCTGATAGTGTTTTCAGCTAAATAATAACAGATTATCCCTTAAAAAGCAGATACCCGATACTGTTTTGGGGATAAAAATACCGGATTATCGGGTAAACACCTCATCTCTAAGAATATGTTGAATTAACCCTTTTTAAATGACCGATCCGACGTGGCGGCTGGTGGGGGCCCTAGGATGAGCACCCTTCGATCAGACCTGCACGGTCGCGTCTTGGCCACGAGTAGTTTACGCTATCCCGTGTGGCATGGCAGCCCCGGCATCCGTGAGAGCAGTTGCTTGTGGGTTCGAAACCGGTCGAAGCGACTGGAAATAGTCGACGTAAAGCCCAACCCAGACCGCCGAAAGCTGGTGATGGCCAGTAGGTAAATGGGAACCGAACAGGCGCTGCCGTTGCACCTATTGACAGCAAAGGGGAGGGTTGTTTGTGGATAGTTCTACCCCATTGAAGGGCTCTGAAAAGAGCGAGCGGTGTCACAGGGCTGTTGGGTCGGTTTTTTCCTCGGTTTTTTCGTTTTTTTCCAAAAAAACCGGTTTTTTTCCAAGGGGCTCGGAAAAAACTAAAATGCGGAAAAAAACTCAAGCAAGTTTATAAAGGAAAAAGGCACAATAACTGGTTAAATCCGCTTCAAATGCTTTGAATTTACATTAATAGAAGCCTAACAAGCATATCCATGGCATAACTTAGCTGTTCTTCGCAAAAAATACCGGTACCATTTTCAGCCAACTTTTATTATTGTATTTTGGTGTTTTAAAATTAAATTACTACTCTAAAAGATTAAATTAGTGCATTTTGTAATAAGACTCACGCTATTTCGTTGAATTTTGCAATAAAAAGCGATTGTTAAAAAATTTTCCTGTCATCTCGGAAAAAAATAACTTTTGGAAAAAAACCGAAAGAAACTGAAAAAATAGCCGGAAAAAACCGGCTTGAGTTTTTTTTTCCGGAAAGCAAACAGCCCTGGGGTGTCCTGAGCTGTCCGAAAGGACAGTGGAACTCAAAAACAAAACAACAAAACAAACGGTCCATTTCGCGACTCCTGATATCGTCATCTCGGACGCTGTGCCCTTCTTTCACTGCCAAGCCACTCCTAGCTAGACCTAGTTCGTAGTGTTACAAACTACTAACTACAAACTACATATTTTCGGCGATTATGACGTCATCAAGACTACAAATTAACTTAGACTACATATCATTTTGGCTGACTACAAATTGACTACAAACTACTTTTTCATAATTTGCGAATTTGTAGCCAATTTGTATCGGTAGTCATTTTTCTTGGAAATTTTCCGATTTTTTAATGTAATTTTATATAAATTGAGCCCCAATCGGCCTTTGAGCTGTCTTGAGCTTATGATAAGCTTACCAAATACGAAGAACGAACCTATTTATATGTAAAGTGTTAGAAAGATCGTTTTTCCAATTTTCCCGCTTTTTTACCCCTATAAATTTTCAAAGAAAGGTGACCACATCGTTGACTTTTGCACATTCGTTTGTGTTTTTTCTTGTCTTAGTTTTTAAAAATATCTCATTCTATTTTTAAAAAATACCAAATGTTCAGCATTGGAATTATATTAAACATTGAATTTCGTCTGTTTGTTTCCAGAAATATCTTTAGAAAAGACGATTTTTTCACAGAAAAACAATTAACAGGCTTTCGGTTATTATTTTTGCAAAGCATTTCTATGACTGATTGTTCAATTGGCAAAAAATTGCAGTAAAATCGAATTTCTGACGTTTGGTAACCTGACTACAAATTGACTATAAACTAAGACTACATATTTTTTAACCTGAATTTGACAACTACAAACTAAGACTACAAATTATCTTCGCGAAAATTTTTGACTACAAACTAAGACTACAAATTGAAATTTTCCGAATAGGTCTACTCCTAAGCCATGCTGTTGGGTGTCAGTCACTAAGAGAGTTCCTGGCGTGCTGACGTCATGGTGCTGTCAGAACCCAACGACCGCCCGGCCAGCGGCACTAAACTGGTATAGGCCTTATTCCTGGTTTCTCAGACAGCCCCTAGTGGGCACTAAAACGCGCTCAAGAATCGCAAAAAAACGCATTTTTCGGTTAACAACGGTCAAACATCGCTAATTTGGGCTGAAATATAGATAAAGTGCTCTTTCACCGGCGATTTTGGCAATTTTTGTGTATAAAATTGCAAAAAATCGCAAAAATTTGCTTAAGAAATTGCCTGCCTGACAAATCGGAGGGGGGGGTCGGAAAAATCGTCTCGGCGGGAGGCGTGGCCTAGTCGGGTGGGGGCAGACCCCCAGATCCCCTTTTACATGTGTGCTAAGCAAGTGTGTCAACTGCAAGCCAATTTGAAAAATGCAACTTTAAACAAGGTCAACTTCAAATTTAAGCAACCACATCCGTAACACAAGGTCCCTACCAGACATGGGCTAGCATTTCGGCTGAGGGGGGGTAGAATTTTCAATTCCTGAGGGGGGCTGAGGGGGGTAGGAGCGCCTGAGGGGGGGCTGAGGGGGTGGTAAGCCAAAAAGTCCGATTTTTGGCTAAAATCAAGGTTTTTTGGCTTATTTTTCATCAAAATACGTTAAAATAAGCTATTCTGAGCTCATTTACACCTAATCCAGGCATATATTTATCATAATTTTCTATACAAAAATCTTCCAAAAAATTCCTGAGGGGGGTAGCGGCCGGCTGAGGGGGGTAGGTCAGAGCCTGAGGGGGGGCCAACCCCACTCAGCCCCCCCCCTTGCCAACGTCTGGTCCCTACCAATACATACTGTAGGTATGGGCAACCATTGTTAATAATTGGCGCTACCACAACGAAAATACGCTAAAACGGCCGATAACATGACCGAATATGACAATTTACGCAAAACCGCATTTGATTCCATGAAAAATTGGAAATTTTAGATTAAATAAGGGCCGCCTGCGAACGAGTTTTCTATGGCGCACTTGGTACCATTATTTAATTATGGGCAACAGATTTGAATAACCTTTGTAAATGACTGGGTTTAGAACGTATCAGAAAGATTCTGGTTTTCCGATACTGTAGGTTCGGTCCAGCTTTTCCTATACGTTCGGTCCAGCTTTTCCTATACGTTCGGTCCAGCTTTTCCTATACGTTCGGTCCAGCTTTTCCTATACGTTCGGTCCAGCTTTTCCTATACGTTCGGTCCAGCTTTTCCTATACGTTCGGTCCAGCTTTTCCTATACGTTCGGTCCGGCTTTTCCTATACGTTCGGTCCGGCTTTCCGATAGGTTGTTTTCAGTTTGTCTTGGTTTAGTGCAGTAAATTGATAGACTGAAAGTTATTTTCTGAATCATTTCAACTGCACGCGTCATCTGAACATCTAAAACAACAAATTTTGAGTTTGTGACTGGTTAAAAACGCGTTTCCGAGGGGTCTGAAATAGCTTTCCAGTGCATCTGAAACAGTTTCCGATATATTTACCATCATTTTTTGCTTCACGATCTTTGTTTGTTTGCTAAAATCAATAAACTCAAACTCAACTCGCGGACTTTGGGCTAGGGCTCGGTGTTGCTTGACGCGGTAGTGAGCATGGTAAAGCTTGGATGGGTTGAGGAATGATGGATAGGTGGGCCCAACACAACAAAATTGCCGGGTCTCGGCACCAAAATGAAGGAGTTTACCGGTTACAACACACAAAACAACGAATATACAGACTATACCAGTGGGTTAGATACACATTTCTTTCATCACCTATTGTTAGCAAGTGTGTAAGGTAAGGTGTGGTTGGTGTCAGTTTGCAACGGCCCATCCCTGCCGAGCCAACTACAGAGACATGGCAGTGCATTGCTTAGTTGTTAGAATCCAAACAAACCAACAGCTGCCACTGTGCCGGCGCAAAACGCTAAAACGCCACGGCCTACTGCTGGCACGCCCAGACAGACACAGCCGGGCCCGGCAAAACCGGCTCTCAGCAATTTGGTTTACAATCAAACGTGCGATCTGAGCCGCCGCCGCGTTTTCTGGTCGGTTCTCGCTGTATTGCTGGCACTAAAAATTCAGAAGAGCCATGGCAGAGAAGCCACCAATGTTTACCCGAGTATTCCGAGTGGGGGCGATGCCCCTCCTGCACAGCCCCCTCGCAGCCGGTGCCTGGAGAGACGGCTACCGTTACAATCGCTGCCCCTATGACCAAATTTGGAAAACATCCACAACGCGTTACTTGCCAGTATTGTCAGGTAAAAATACTAGAATTAAAGTGTAGAGTGTAGAGTGCAATCTGGTATTGGGCATTGGCTGTTGGCTATTTGGGGTTTTGTGCCCCAATACCCAATACTAATGGGACCTGAAAAAAATCGAAATCATTAGTTTTAGGACGCCGTTTTTGTGTTAAGAAACAAAACTTGGTACAATTTCTTATAGTGCCCGGTTTTCTGGAACACCAGTACTTAATTTCTTTGTTTCTATCAAAAATAAATATTGCGCCACTTCTAAGGATATGGCATGTATGTACCAGTACAGTACTGTGCCCAGGGCTTTGGGTTTGGTACACCTCCTTTCCGGGCGAGTTTGGAAGAAATAATTCGTCGAAAATAAGAAATACTGAATTAGATTTCTACTAAAACTGTTAAGAGCCACATTTTATAAAACCGGGGCGGGTCCCCTACTAACCGGCGAACATGAAAAATTCTGCCCTGTAGTTTTTATTTGATAAATCGATAGGTCTATGGTAGAAAATAACACAGGAGAAATATTTCCACTCGCCTGTCACTGATATGCAAATTAGGGCCAAAAACGTGTTTTGTGGTCCAAATTCACTGTTTCTTTTATTTCTCCCGCATGCGTTGAAGAATTGGGCTCATTTTTTCAGTATTAATGCTAGGTATATTGGGTGTTGTACCTATAAAATTTAAAGAGGATCGGCCAAGGTTGAGATCGCAAATTATAATGAGATGCAAATTTTGGGGTCCTGTAAAAAATCGAATTTTGCAAAAAAGGTACATCGAAATTTTCGACCAAACTTTCGGTGTAGGTTGCCTAAGTGTCCCTCAAAGTAACCCTCTTTTCCCGTTTGTGGACTTTGTCTCTGTTTCGAGAAATTAATGTTCGAATTTTCATGCACCCGTTGGTAGAAAAAATCGAAATTTACTTCCAGCTTTCGTTTGAGCAGACGGATCTTTTAGCGGTCGGTCTCGCTTGAAAGAGCGCGCAATGGCCGATCGATTGGTTGGTCGCCCGTCAGAAACAAACCGCTGAGTCGGGTACTGTAAGAGTTTAAAGTGAGCCAGTTGACCACACTGCAATATTTTTCATGTTCTGAGTTTTATAATGTTGTTATCATGACTTTTGTCTCAAAATCCGAATGGAAGGTGTACGCTAAGTTTGGAGAAGGCTCAGCGTGCCTTAGTAATCATTATTCAAGAGCTGAATGTGAAACACACAGCTGGCCACCTCCAGGCATTCTCTCAATTGACATGGAATCTTTTCGAAAACGATGTACCTTGGCAGATTTGGATTTGCTTCGGTGGCTCTTCTTTAAGTATAGCATTCAGCTTTTGAATAATTGTTGTTAGAGGCACGCCGAGCTTTGTATGAAGCATCTGAGTCAGAGTTGTGAGGTGTGTTTTTTCCGGTGTTTTTTTTTCGTTTTTTTTTTCGAAAAAATTTAAGGTAAAAATAGCTAATTTATGTCATTTTTCTGTTAAAAAACGGAATTTTTGGATGTGTAATAGGCTATACTGACTCAAAACTGTTAGAAAAACAACAGAAAAGACCAAATTTGGCATGATAAAACAAAAATGCAAACTGCTGTAAGAAAATTTGCATATAGCGTTATTGATGAAACCTGTCAGACACTGTTTCATGCCTGTTCCGTGATTTATATCTATGTAAAACGTGTATTACTGTCTGGAATGACTTAGGAAGGCGCTAGAAAGTTAGAATCATAAAAACAGGCTAGGATACCAAGAACTTGAGCTGGATTTTTTCCGCGATTTCGGAAAAAAACCGAAAAAAAAACTAAAAACAAAACAGGCCGAGGTATTTTTCGGAAAAATATCCATCCCTACTCCAAGTTTACTGCATATGTACAAGACAATGGTTCATTATAAACAGTAACACAGGGTCAAAACTCAAAATATGAAAAATATTGCAGTGTGGTCGACTCGCTCACTTTTAACTCTTACAGTACCTGACTCAATGGTTTGTTTCTGGCGGGCGACCAACCAATCGATCGGCCATTGCACGCTCTTTCATGCGAGACCGAATGCTAAAAGATCGGTCTGCTCAAACGAAGGCTGGAGGCAAATTTCGGTTTTTTTCTACCAACCTGCCTGCGCATGAAAATTCGAACATTAATTTCTCGAAACAGAGACAAAGTCCACAAACGGGAAAAGAGGGTTTACTTTGATGGACACTTAAGCAACCTACACTGAAAGTTTGGTCGAAAAATTCGATGTACCTTTTTTTTTTCAAAAATTCGATTTTTACCAGAACACAAAAAATATAATTTGCCATCTCAACCTTGGCCGATCCTCTTCAAATTTTATAGGTACAACAACCAATATACCTAGCATTATTACTGAAAATATCAGCCCAATTCTTCAACGCATGCAGGAGAAATAAAAGAAACAGTGAATTTGGACCACAAAACACGTTTTTGGCCCTAATTTGCATTATAGTGACAGTCGAGTGAAAATATTTCTCGTGTGTTATTTTCTACCATAGACCTATCCATTTATCAAAAAATAACTATAGGTCAGAATTTTTCATGTTCGCCGACCTGCCCCGGTTTTATAAAATGTGGCTCTTAATTTCTGTTTATTTTACACTCAGAATGGCTTCTAAATGCTTTCTTCAATCCTAATTTTCCAATGCCGCCCTGGTTGGGCAGTAGAGATGTCAACGGGGCACCTTTTTTCCGCTCCCCCCTGGCGGCCTGATCATGTGAGGCATGCTCGGCCTGGCCCGCGGGGCTGAAAATGGTGTCCGGCCCGGCCCAGCCCACCCAAAGTCCGGCCTAATTTTGCTTTGTCTTACTATTTTTTGAAAATTTAGTAAGAATTTTAAAATTAAAAGCTAAATTTTATGCTAAGCTTTGGAAATTAGCATTTTGATACAGCAAAATATGTATTTCTATTTTAAGCTTCATTTAGGGATGGCCAAAGCACGTCCGCGCGGCGCGGAATAGAAAATACAAAATCACAGCCAAAAAGTGGTCCGAAACGGTTTTTGCAACTTCAAGCGCAAATGCTTTTTTGTGTTCCATTATTGATAGGGGAATGTGATGTATTTATATGAAACAGAGTGTAAGCTATCGAATAAGATGCATTTTGAATCATAATTCGGCCGTTATGGGGCATTTTCCTCTCGAAAACTGAATTCGTCGTTTTTCAATGGCCATTTTCTGCTAAAAGGAGAGTTGATTCAAATTTTGTTCAACCGGATTTAAAATCAGCGCAACTCGTTACCTATATATCACCGCTTTTTTTCTTTGCGCACTTCGGCACGGTCCCCACAAATTTGATTCTTTCTTAACTACTGAAAATGGGCATTTTCGTGGATTTTTTTCATGTTCCTCGTTCTTGTGAAAAAACGACGAATTCGGCGCAAGATGTTCAATCGGTTCCGTGTACAGTAGACTTCAGACTTTCGAATGATATAAGAATTGGCTCTCTGCTCTTTGTCGTTAACCCCACAAACGGTGTTGAAGTTTCTGTAACCCTTAATTTTTGCCGTTTCAGGCTTTTATTGTACCCAACACTTCCACTCATACTTTTTCGCATTAATTTAGCTAGGCGACGAACATTCACATCTTTCTAGTAGATTTTAAACAATCAAGTTGGTTTCACCTTCGTAACTCGCGCCATAGAAAATCAGCCACCGCTGGGACGGCGACCAAGTTATAAACACTAATTTACGCGATTTGACCCACGCGGCTGTTTTGAACCCGCATTTCTCCAATACTTCTTGAAATTAAGTGCGGTTTTTTGCGTAAATAATCGCATCCGGTCATGCTATTGCCGTTTCAGCATAAATTTTGCTTGTAGCGCGAGTTATTCAAATCTGTTGTCCATAATTAAAAATGGTACCAAGTGCGCCATACAAAAGTTCTTCGCAGACGGATGCTTTTAGATCGCATTTTTCTAATTTTTCATGGAATCAAGTGCGGTTTTTTGCGTAAATTATCGTATCCGGTCATGCTATCGGCCCTTTTAGCATAATTGTTTTGCTGTAGCGTGAATTTTTGAAAACCATTGGCCATACCTACTTCATTACACGACCCTCGTGGTTCGTTCATCAGACGTTTGCCTTTCTTTCACTGCCCAGCCACTCTAGCCATGCTGTTGGGCACCAGTACTAAGAGAGTGCCTGGTGTATTGACGTCATGGCGATGTCGGTTCCCAACAGTGGCGTACCCAGGATTTTGCAAAGGGGGTGTAAAATTTTGAAGAGAAAATTTCGCAAATTTTACCTTCAAAACGTGTTTAAAATGCGTCGTCTCTATTGGGCAGTGGCCAGACAGGCCCGTTCAAAATTTTAATTACAGTGCAAAGAATGTTGTGTACACCACTGGAATGTGCCTGTTCACTGAACTGCAAATTTTTGGCCCAGCTATGCAGGTATTGGGTATTCAGATATTGGGTAGTGGGTTTTTCTGGTATTGTTCGCACTCTACAGTATACATAGAATGCACTGTACATATGTGCTTCTACAAGTATTACAGTTAGCATACATGTAACAGCTGCAGGCCGACCTGGGGAGGGGGTAGGGGGTTTCCTCAGGTGGGGGGTCGAGCGGGGGTTTCGCCCAGAGAGGGGGTCCAAAATTTCAAAAAGCTCCAAAACGCCTGGAAATGCGTTTTCAGCACGATTTTTTCAGTAAGGACGCTAAAAATCGCTATTTTAAGCTGCCAAATAGCGTTTTAGAACGAAAAACAAGCAAAAACTTACAAAAAGGGCTTCCAAAAACCCCAATTTCTTTTAAATATCAGCAGTGAAAACGCCAAATTCGGTTTAGCAAAGGCATTTCAAGCGAATTTAGGGTAAAAATTAGTGATTTCTGAGCCAATTTCTTAGTACTGGAGCCACTACTAGCACTTGTATTTTTGGGGCGGGGGGGGGGTCCCGTAACCTGTCTCGGGGCAGGGCAGACATGGGCAAAGGGGGGGGGCTGAGGGGGTTGCCCCCTCAGGAAAAATTTTTTGGAAGAATTTTGTATAGAAAATTATGATAATAATATGCCTGGATTAGGTGTAAATGAGCTCAGAATAGCTTAATTTAACATATTTTACTGAAAAATAAACCAAAAACTTTGATTTTACCCAAAAATCGGACTTTTTTGGCTTATTACCCCCTCAGGCGCTCCAACCCCCTCAGGCCTCCGCAGGAATTGAATATTCTACCCCCCCCCCTCAGCCGAAATGCTAGCCCATGTCTGTCGGGGGGTGAGGGGGGGTTGGCCTTTCCAGCATGGGGTAACCCCCCCAAACCCCCTAGTACATGTACTGTATGACAGTCAGGCACTTTACGCCGTTTATGGTACTGGCATCATATATGGTGATGGTACCATATAAGCCCCCACGTTCGGCCTCTGTGGTGGTACCATATATGGTACCTATCATATCATTTATGGTGGTGACCACTCAGCTCAGATTTTGTACATACAGTATAGATAAAAAAAAATGTCCCATCGCTTTTTCGGCCTTCACTAAAACGTTTCGTTCTCAGTCACTTCTTTACCGATTTGGCTCAAATTTTCAGCAAAAATTAACAACATGGTTGGCTAAATATTCTGCAAGTTTAGTGCCAAAATTCCGACTCATACTGGTTTTATGACCCGAAAACTAGGAATGAGGGTGGTCCACGCAAATTTATTTTTTGCGGTAATACAAGGAGTACAGTCCTGAAACTTGCAGGAATGATTGGTGTTGCTATTGGGCATAACATACTAAGCGGGCAGCCCTGTAACTCAAAGGGCACTAAAATGGGGGAATTTCAAAAACATGACGAAATATGACTTTTCTTCGTAAAACCGGCAAAATGACGATTCTAAAGATTTTCAATTTTCAAAAAACGCTGCAGGGATGGTTTCTATGGTGTGGAACAGAGTTTAAACATCAGGTTCATTTATTTGCCGAACTTCCTGCTACAATCTGTGTTGATTAACAACAGATTCAGTGCTTTGATTCTAGAAGGTGCAGATTTCTTAACTATGGGATTTTCACTCATGTTTTTGAAATTCCCCCATTTTAGTGCCCTTTGAGCTACAGGGCTGCCCGCTTAGTATGTTATGCCCAATAGCAACACCAATCATTCCTGCAAGTTTCAGGACTGTACTCCTTGTATTACCAAAAAAAATAAATTTGCGTGGACCACCCTCATTCCAAGTTTTTGGGTCATAAAACCAGTATGAGTTGGAATTTTGGCACTAAACTTGCAGAATATTTAGCCAACCATGTTGTTAATTTTTGCTGAAAATTTGAGCCAAATCGGTAAAGAAGTGACTGAGAACGAAATGTTTGAGTGAAGGCCGAAAAAGCGATGGGACATTTTTTTTTATCTATACTGTATATTGTATGGTAGCCGTACCCACGACCATGCGTAGGGTACCATATATGGTACTACCACAGTTCCCGAACGTGGGGTACCATATTGTGCTGGTACCATATATGGTGCCACTAGCCTAGGTACCGGTACAGTATATGGTGCAGTACCATAAACGGCATTATGCATTTTGCGAGAAAGTCAGCTTAGAAGGGGCAAGCAGGGTCATCTCACGGATCTGGCTGACATTAAAATATGTTAAAATAGAACACAGTCGAAGACCAACGGTGCATGCCCGGCCACCAGCAACCTCTGCAACCGGAGCTACACCCCACAAAGTTGGGTCGGCATGGAATTTTGGTGTCATTTTCGGGTGTCTGACAGGCTCTATTCAAACGATCACCCTTCATTCATTTCTTAAGCTAGGATCCCGAGTCGCATATGATTTTGTAGATGTTCCAATGGCCTTTCATATTCTGCTACTCAAGTTTCCAGATCCTTCCTGGTTAGCAAGATATTTAGCGAAAACTACTAACTTTCCGCAAAATACCACACCGTTTTTTTTTCGAAGAATCTTTATAACTTTTTGTGCGAAGGCCCTGCCAAGCTAATGTTTTAACGAAAGTTAGGCATGCGTTGGCTAAACAAAATGAGCGCACTAAAAGTGCGCTGTTTCGGGGGAGGGGGTGTTTTGGTGTTGTAAAAATTTTTTCCGCAAAGCTTAATAGTTAGCAGACTGTTAAGATGCAGTTTTGTGTGCTGAGTTCGAAAATGCATTCAATTTAGCTAGATTCGCTCTGGACCGGGATAAATTTCGTTCAAATTTCACAGGAAAAACAGATATATGGGTGCCGCTATGTTTCGCTGCTGTTACGCATTGTTACGTATCAACAATGGCCATTGTTACGGGCGTAACATTGAGAATAAAGGGAAGAAAAAAGCGTCACAATTAGTCTGCATTGCGAGCTGTTCCGCACGTAACAATGGCCATTGTTCCGCACCGAAGCAATTTTAGCTGTTACTGCAAAACAATTACTATGTTCCGGTAGGCTGAATTCCCAAGTGTACTATAGCTGATGTTGACTAAATTTCGGAATTGTCAAGTACACTGCACATCCGGATTTTAACACATTTTATGCTACAAGCGAGTGTAAGGACATGCTACAAGTAAGAATGTTTGCACATTATTTCAATCGTCAATCTTATACACTTCTGCACTTGTCTTGCACTTGCGCTTAGTCTGTGTGGTTGACGGCCCACTTGGGAGCGCCCATGCAGAGCTTTGGCACATCTCGCTCAGAGAAAGGACACTCAATGTTCTTTATTGGGAGCTTACTTTTGCCACCCAATGCACTGAAACATACTGCTCTATTTCCAGAACATAATAATCATATCATGCAGCACTGCGGAAATGGTTTGGAGTTTCTTCTGATTGACTGAAAACTTTAAGGCCGCGGAGGGTTCCATTCCATCTATCTACAAAATTGGTTTGGCTAACCTACGCAAACGAATTCGTATGTATAAAAATGACAAAAATCTAATTGAATTTTAAGAGCTCTATAGAAACGTTTTTCAGTTGGCTAACCCAAAACCAGTTTTAGAATCCACGTGTGAAAATGTACAAAAAGTACAATGTAGCAGTGCTAGGCATAGTACATAGTGTTTGTATGGTGTTGCGCATTTCACTTTTACGCACGTTTAGATTATGCGCAGCTATACCTTATAAATAAGGGCTTTCCAATTTCTCAAATGTCAAATTGCACCAATTTTAGCTCCAACGTCCAAAAAATTGAAATTTTGGGGCAGCCAAATTAGTATGTAATTACGGGAGGGGGTCAGGAAATTACTATGGCACATTGTCATGGGGGAGAGGGTCCGAAAATTGCTTAAAACACCATTAAGTAGTTTTTTCACGCTCCATAAGTGATAAATGGTCTACTTTTTCCAGAATGAATCAAGTTTTTGTTTGCTGCCAACGAGCTTGGCCGACTCATGACGCAAACGTCTGGTGCGAATGATTTTAGAGTGGGGAATATCCGGGTCCTCGACCTCTTCATCGCTGGAAACGTAGGCGTATGGATTTTTCTTTTGTTGCAATAGAGAAAGCAGCTTTTTAGCCTGGTCTTGGCTCAGGGGGCCAGCCCAACTTGGTTTAGCATCGTAGATCTTGAGCATTTGCTCAGCAGCTTCTATGCGCAGATTTGCTTTCTGAAATTCAATGGCACAGTCAACTCGGAAGGCTTTCCATTTTTACCGTCCGCAACCGTCGTCTACGCTGTTCAGCAGCATTGAACGTGGATTTTTTGTCAGGAGTGGTGTCTAGAAGCCATTGCCGCCGCAGCACTCCAAAGAATGAACGCAATCTCTCTGTAAAAAATGTCACTGCCTATTATTAGCAACGCATATTAGTACTCATACTATGTCAAAGGCATTAGCTCACCCAGGGCGTGCAGAGTGTGTACACCCCCTTTGCGGTGGAGGTAGGGAGGAAAATTAGACAAAAATATGTGAATTAATTATATACTAAATCTGCCTATTTCATGCTCACAATACCTTTTAAATGCGTTTTCGAAGGCTAAATTTTCAAAAATTTGTCACCCTGGTCGCGCAGAAGCCCAACCAGGCCACTCTAAACTACTGAAACTTGTAATTTCTGTCAACTTTAAGCTCAGAATTCTTTTTAAACAAGCTAATTTTGAGAAGTTGTCTCGCCTTTGTTGGGCAACGGCCTAACCAGGCAACTCACAATTTTATACCCCGTTTGCAAAATCCTGGGTATGCCAGAACGCCACTGGTTTCACTAAAGAAATAGATGATAATCAGTTTTTGTTGAACATCAGTCAAAAAAATTCAAACCACAGACAGGCAGCGCTCAAACAGAGATCAGTTGCCATTTAAAGAAATAGCGCCCATTTACAGTACTTCCCTGGGAACGTATTCGGATAATTGAGTTTTGTGAAAACTGCCAACTAAATAATCGCCCATAGGGCTTTTACGGAAAAACCGGTACGAACGTGTACTGCAGCTGCATTATTTTCTGGGTGTGGTGGTTTACCAGTAATTTCCTTCTTGTCGAATGTTCCCTTGTCCTTTAGTTTTTCTACCAAAACTTCCTTCACTGCCTGGTTCTCTTCAGTGGAGTAACTGCAATTTTTTGCAGCTCAGTGGTGCCAATCAGACATGGGCAAAGGGGGGGGGGCTGAGGGGTTGGCCCCCCTCAGGCTCTGACCTGCCCCCTCAGCCGGCCGCTACCCCCTCAGGAATTTTTTTAAAGAATTTTGTATAGAAAATTATGATAAAATATGCCTGGATTAGGTGTAAATGAGCTCAGAATAGCATATTTTGGCTTAATTTAATGAAAAATAAGTAAAAAAACGGACTCTTTGACTTACCACCCCTCAGCCGCTCCTACCCGCTCAGCCCTCCTCAGGAATTGAAAATTCTACCCCCCCCCAGCCGAAATGCTAGCCTATGTCCGGTGCCAATAATATATCACACTTACTCAGTCGATGGATCAAATCTAACAGTTCCAGCATCTCCGTCCAGCATTTCGGAGTACATCAGACGAATTATTTTCTGGAAAATTTCAAATGTTTGAATGAACGTTAGCTAAACCGCCCATTTTTGCATTGAAAGTAATGTGTACATACTTACCGGTACGTTGCATATCGTACGTACAAGAAAAATCCTCAGAACAGTTTTTAAAACCAAATTAGGGTGAATGAAACCAATATTGGGGTACATACCTAGCGTTTCGAGATATTTACTTAGGGCTCTGGAACCCTAGTATTATGTGAAATAAATTAGTTTTTTTTGTACTTTTACCGCAAAAATGAATTTAAAATGATTATACTAACCGAGAGGCTGTTCGTGGAAGGTTTTTTCTGCTTTCTGGGCACAACACTTTGCTCCTTTAGTTGAGCAATTTCCGCGTCGCGATCCTTAATGACTCGCTTAAGTCTTGCAACTTCCGCTGTCAGGCCCTTATTCTGATCCATCAACTGCGTGTTCGAATCTACCAATTTAGCCATGTAATCTTCTAGCTGAGCCTGACGATCAGATGCGGCACTACAGAGAGTGCTGCTTTGACTCGAACCGTGCATGTTGAGCGCGTAAGGCAGAAGTGTTGGCATGCCATTCGAATCGTTGTTCATGCTTAAGAGAGTGGGGTCTGAAATACAGTTTTCCTAAGTCCAATGGTTCAGTTCTCACCCTCCCTACTAGCAGTTCAAGCTGAAAAGTACAAAATCGGAATTTACAAACCTTTTACCCGTTGATTTTAGGCAGCATAATTTTTCAGTTCTTGAAAATTTTATACCAAAAGCCAATACCTGGTTCGACTGCATTAGGGAAATACTCTTCTGCCAAATCCTGCACAACTACGTGAGGAGGGCTAGTTTCAGATCGCTCGGAGGAGAACGTGTTCACTCGGTCCATCTTAGAACGAAAAACAAATGAAATGTTGGCTCATGGAAGCCGCACAACAACAACGTCACAATTGTAAAACAATGCCGTAACAGCAGGCATTGTTACGCGGTGGAACAGAACCCGGATTACCACACCAAGTTAAACTAAATACGGTAGAAAGTATTTATTTCAGGCTCACACACAATTTCAAAGATGAAAATTCAATGCTTTTTTACTGAGCTTGCAAGGTGAAATTTATGGACAATCTTAAACGCAATTTTGGATGCATGGTATTAAAGCACGATTAGACGAACATGAAGGGTCTACCACACAAAGACAACGGCAAAGTACTCTCTGAACTGGAACATAGACACACGGACCAGCTGACAATTGGTTTGTAATCTTACAAACAACAACAGGTTCTAGAAATGGACCTTGATAGGTGCTTCCATCATGCAAAGTAACTCGTGGAAACCAAGAGACAACAGCAAACAGATGTCTACACTTGCTTCCATTTTCTGACAACAAATCATGCAACATAAAACGTCTGATAAATCCGCACTCAATCCTAGACTCAGATAACGGAAAATAATTTGCAAGAACATAGCAGTCCTGGCTTCCAAATGGACTTGTTGGATAGTAGTCTGAACAGACAGTAATGGAAGCCAAAAATTCGACACTCTCTGACAAGTGGGTCAGCCCTAGAGAACGGTTTGGGTACATGGCACAATAGCTCCTGAGAAGCAATTGCAAGCTGCTCTCACTTAATCTGCTTTTCTTAGACCTAGCAGGAAGCTTGTAGCAACTTAAGTCAGCATAAAAATCAGACATAGTGCCAGGGGTAGGGTTCTGTGCGAATTTCTGCATTCTCCAGAATTTTTTTTGCTGTGATGCGCTGTTACCGGGACTGTCTGCAGCATGGTCACGACCAACAAACTGGAATGAAGATGGGAGAGTGGCTGCCCTCTGAGCAGCCTGCGAATAGAGGTAGAAACGCCGCATCATCTGAATTTGGGCGTCTGAATGGCCATTCACAGGGTATCGCCCAAGAATGCCATTGTATCGCTCAAAAGAGAATAACCAGAAACAGTAGACTGGCCCAAAATCGAGTATACTTTCCTCGATATGCAGGCACATATGAAAGTTTGGCGTCACAGCATCGTTCCCATGTATGCGTTTGAATTCCTTGACAAAAATGCAGAAGTAGTAAGTGAATTGAGCGGCGTCTTCAATGCTCAGTTCGGTTTTGGTAATATGGCGGCATGCAGTAACGAAGTTTGCCCAGTAAGAGAGTATGGACTTAGGCAAAACTTCACCAGCCAGTACAAGCATTGAGTAATGCAACGTAAAATGCATCCATTGAATGGCTTTAAAGCTTCGAAACGAGCTGCTGAGCTTTCTTGGCAGTCTCTCAAAGTCGGGTGGGGCTCTGATCGCGGCTACGCGCTTGTCTAAAACTGCAAGCCCTTTCTCAGTAAGGTATCCGTCCTTCACCCAGGTCTCAAACACTCGTTTTGCAACTCCTGTAATAAAACAACAATGCTTGCAGCAAAGTATTTCCCTGTCTAAGAAAATATATATACCTTCATACACAGCGTGCATCACATCGACGCAGTGAAGCTGTACAGAGTCGTAGTAAGGGAGACGAAGCAGTTCTGTTGGTTTATATCCTTCGGTCGTGTTGTTTCGTTGCACAGCACGTCGATGTGCCTGCACAGAGCGCATTGGCCAAGGGAACTTTCGAGATCTCGTGCTCTAAAACCCACCAAATCATCTCGTTCAAACAATTGTAGGTGTTACATGTGGGTTTAAATCGTTGATGTTTATGTTGTCAAAAGTCTTTCCGTAATCGCGATATGTGCTGGTTTTCCGAGCATCTAGTGAAATCGTACACTTTGAGCAACCTCTCTTGCCACTGACAGCCATAAAGCCGTTTAACTTTCTAGTTGCAGGCAGATCACAAGCTGTCCCGACTAGTGCAGCTATAATTTCCATCCACAGTACGTACTAAGTCGCTTCTCTCAGAAAGTAACTACAGTATGTAGCTCTGTGTAAATAGTATACTGGTACCTCGTACACTTACTCCATTCGGAAAATTGTATGTTTGGATTGACCTCCCATCAAGAAAACTCATAAAGTCATTGACAATAGGACGCAAAAATCCGTCCAAACATTTGGGCTCTCTCTGCAGCCATGGCATCAATCCAAGTACCAGTATGTTTTCTTCCTGAAACAATGCAAGAGCAGTAATATAGCGCCAATTGATGGTTCTGTTGATGAGTGACAAACTTTTGTAATAAAGTGACTTTTGCTCACTTTGTATCTCAGCTCTCTGGGAAGATTGAGGCAAACCACATAAAATGCGCCAATTGAGACCTGAGAGCGCTTGTATGGCTGGAACCAGTCGAGATTCAACAAGAACGCGTACGAATTGGGGGTTTCCACGAAGTCAGAAAAGGTTTTTCGCCAAACACGCCCATCGTAAACGTCAAAGAGTGTCTCAGATGGTGATAGTAATCGACCAGATCTCCAAGTGTTGCAGTTGTTCTCAAAATCTTTTCGACTGAGCAGGAGCTTTAATCCATCTTCGAGGGGAAGCCAACAGTATCCATGGATCGGCCTAAGAATGGACTTACGAGACCTCAGTGCAAGTTTACAGCCACACGAGCAACAGAGGCTTTCTGGAATGGCATTCGACGCATACACCGCTTCACAGCGTTCACAGACAAACAACACCACAAAATTGTCTGTCTGCATATTGAGGTACTTGTACAGCTGGTAAAGAGAGGGTGGAAAGAGAGCAGAAATAGCAGTCAGTTCAGGGTTGTTGCAAAGCAGGATCTTTAGAAATTCAGACAAATTCGAAAGGAGGGTTGAAAGAGCCCCATGACTGATGTAGTTGCCGAGTTGAAACAGCAGTAGATAAACACACAGAGCGTAAACCCAGCTGTACACGGCGCTGCTGGGACTGTCCTGACTTGATTCACAAACATCTCCAAAACCCTCCTCCTCTGAGACGAGATCTCCAAAATCTGAACTGTCTGAGCCCAGATTCTCCAAGTCAGGTGCAATGACAGCGTTAGAATCCAGTGTCTCCTCCTCATCTGAATCGCTGTTACTGGCGTCTGAGGGAGTAGAATCAAATGTATCTTCCTTTGCGTCTACAAAACCGCAAAATTACTGTTATTTTAATCGGCGAGAAACCTGGATAGTGTAAAACTTCATGATCAAAAACGCTAAAACGAGCTGAAGCAATCCAGTGCTTTACAAGCTAAGTTTTTGCCCTTCTACACAATGAAATTTATTACACCATACACTGATACTAGCCTTGCTCTAATAGAACAGCTGCTCAAAACATATCCAAACAAATCACGAAAAAATAGAAATCCAGGGCTTTCAATAGACGATTTATGGCTTAACAGATAGTTTGATTTGTGCTCAACACCTAAAGTGCTAAAACAAAGTATGACCAAAAGTGATTGCCTTTGTCTGTTGGGGCTATTTGAAAACGCGGAGCGTTTTATGATAAAAATACCGCAAAATAATTACCGCTGACAGCTTTGAATGGTGAGACATTTGAGGGTTTGCAAGGACAATCCAAGATGGTGTGATGCTGAGATACAGGAAACTTATCAAATTCCAGGCTACAATACGGACACTTTCTTCCTCTGTTTAGCTTCTCTGGAGTCGTTTGCAGGGCACTGAAATCTGTGGGGCCTGCGGCGGAACAGCCAGGCAAAACAGACGAGTCAGATTCAAATGCTAGAAGTACAGAACAAAATTAAACTTGTACTTTTTGATCGAATCAGTCAAAAACTAAGCAAAAAGCATTCGAAAAAAGATGGTATAAGCAAGCCCAGCAGGGCCGCTGGTGAAAGTTTTACTGATTTCAAATTAGCAAATTTCTGAAGTAATACCTGAGAGTTTCTCGGGTGAAGGCCGATATGATGGTCTCAATGGACACTGAGAGCTAGCGTGATGCAGAATGTTTAGTACCACAGCACCGCATCGTTCACACTGATGCTTTCGAGCAGACATCGATGCGCAAGCCTTGTTCGCGACCCAATTCACTCTACTGACTGATGTTTCTAGCAATTTCGGTCCATACAGAACACAAAAGCAGTCCGGTTTGCAATAGACATCGTAACAATAGTGATTGTTTTGCCAAACATGGAAGAATTGCTACGATGCGAAACAATGCCCATTGTTTTGGTGATGATTTGAGTTTGTTCTGCTTTTCTCGTTGTTACGCAGCAATTCTGGTTGTGGTGCATGTGTTTTGCACTGCGGAACATTGCGTAACAACGCGTCACATTGCGTAACCCTCAGAGCCGTTTTCCCTGTGTTTGTTGCTGACAATATTACTGGAGTGGCATTACTCGCTAGCATGATCATAAACCGCGATACAAAGCAGTTTTTCTCCTGTAATTTTTGCTGCTGATTCCGAAAATACAGTCATGTCTCATTAATCCGGACCTCGTTAATCCGGATTTGGTCAAATTGGACAAAATCCATTTGCAATTTTTAAATTCAGGTGTGAATTTTCAATTGAATAATGCTTTTCGTTGAGCCAGAATGTGATTATTTTTGCCTATTTAGG
Source organism: Sabatieria punctata (assembly GCA_030248155.1). Lineage (NCBI taxonomy): Eukaryota > Metazoa > Nematoda > Chromadorea > Araeolaimida > Comesomatidae > Sabatieria > Sabatieria punctata. The sequence continues at coordinate 36,302 of JASANB010008041.1, forward strand.
AGCTGCTCAGCTGAAATAAGTTTTTGTGTTTTAATTAGGAGGTACAGCTACAGAATCTGATATGCAACTAACAAAAAGCTGTCATTTAGGCCTTTTACCCGAAAAACAGTGTTTTAGCTTTGATTCGTTAATCCGGAAATTCGCTAATCTGGACAAAATTGGCCGGTCCCAACTTGTCCGGATTAACGAGACATGACTGTAACAATATTTTGTCTCTACGTTGGTTGCTAGTTTTGAAGATGAAGATATGGGCATTTTTATGATTTTGGAATAAAACGGCTGCACTTGTTATAACATGCTCATTTGAAAGGTGACTCAATTCAGTCGCATGTAGGGTAAAGAGCCATCAAATTTATATCACCTAATGCAGTTTTTGCCGCTGATTACGAAAATGCCATCTGTTTTTCAATCTGACCGCTCCTGAGCTACTTATGTAGTTTTCATGCCCTGGTACTCAGACAATAAGTTAGGTGTCAAATCTGGGCATACTGTGCTATCCGGTGCAGTTTTTCGCTAATTCAGAACATCATCATATTTTTGCGCTACCGCCACTCAGTCGCAAGTTATGGACCTCTGAAGTTTCGTTAAGACATATGCTGTGACAAGCCATAATCCTGAAATAATTGTTCAGCATTCATGCATTTCTGAGTACCGTTGTCAAGTAAATTAAAATTAAAATCAAATTAAGAGCCGGTTTATATAAGGGTCGACTCTTCCCGGACAAATCTCAACTTCTTGTCTCCGATTTGGCTAAAATTTTGTATTTTGGTATAATTTAACCTAAAAAGCCATTTTACCACCTTCCCGGCCATTTTTGAGAGGGTCACTTTTTCGACCCTCTCACAGATTTCGAGTCATAAGTCGGGACCAAATGACCATAGGAACTTGCGAATTGCATATTTAGAATCAGAAAAATATGTTCTTTCAAATGATACCCTACTCGACTGCATTACATGAAAAATTTTTTTTTCGAACCCCTTCCGGGACCGATTTGACCCCCACACAGTCATGTTCCCAACTGTTTTATTTCATGGAAATATAGCGCTATGTTTTTGCTTTCGATTAAAGAAAAAAAATCGAGAAAAAAGGGGGAGAATTTGAGTTTTTGGGCCTTGAAAGTTAAAAATCAAAAAAAATTTCCTTATGATGGGTTGCACACTGTAAACAACAGAACTTGGTCAATTTTGAATCGATTTCGGAGACCTTTGGCACACGTATTGTAATGTTCATCTTGCACATAGCGCACAAACCTGGTCCTGGTTGCCGCTGTTTAACACGAGTTTTATGCATATTTTTTTATTATTTTCAGTTTTGCAAACAATTTCTCGGTTTCATTTGATGTTTCCCATAATGGGCGTCCAAATTGTCTTTTTGAAAAGAATTAGAGCTGGAAATCGGGCGGGCCCAACCCAAGCAATGCCTAAGTGAAGGATAGTTGGAAACTATTGCATTGAATAAACATTCTACTTACTTGGTACTTACATCAATTAGCATTGTGCACTATAACGAATATTTACAGAGACTGCTTAGACTCTGTTACTCTCGTTATTTGTTTTCTCCTTAAGCAATGCCATGCAAGATTTGCGTAGGTGTGCATGTGAATAGACTAAAATAAACATTATTGATCCTGGGCGCTGTGGGATGGTGACTGTAAAACTCGTCATCTCGACTCAACTATTGACATACGTACATATGCAAACTATAGTCTGTTCAAAAAATAAGCGACCTGGCGGTTTTTTGCGAATAACTGTTTTGGGTGGCCTCGGGGCGACTTGAGCCTCTTAACCAAAGTTGTAGACAACGTCGAGCTCCTGCCTGGGGTGAATCCTAATCTGCGCTACGTTTCCTCTGAACACTAATTTGCGCAACGTCAAAGAATGAGCTTTTTTTCTAATTGCGATGAAAATTAGATGACTGCAGAATTCGATTCTTGAGTCCTTGGCGACTCCAATGATGCTTTCCTGATGTGTCTAGGCCAAACCGATGTGGAGATATGGCCGGTCAAATTAGGAAAAAATCGTGAAAAATGGCATTTTTTTTACCGAATTACGGTATCAGGGTGAGGTTTTCAGGGTCTGGAAGTGTCAGAGTCGATTCCGGCGGTCAAGAATACCCCATTCAGGAAGTTTCACCCAAATCCGTCAGTCTGCCTATGTTTCCCCCTCTATTTTGTGAAATTTTCAGAAAAACGCCGTTTTTCACGATTTTTCGATGCTTTGACCAGCCATATCTCCAGATCGGCTTGGACTAGACACGTCATGAAAGCATCATTGGAGTCGCCAAGGACTCAAGAATCGAATTCTATAGTCACCTAATTTTCATCGCAATTAGGAAAAAAGCTCATTTTTTGACGTTGCGCAAATTAGTGTTCAGAGCAAACATAGCGCAGATTAGGATTTACCTCAGGCCGGAGCTCGACGTTGTCTACAATTTTGGTTATAAGGCTCAATTCGCCCCAAGGTCTACAAAAAGTTATTCGCAAAAAACCGCCAGGTTGCATATTTTTTGAACCGACTAGCTTGCATATGTACATACGTCAATAGTTGAGTCGATATGACGAGTTTTACAGTCGCCATCCCACAGCATATAATGTTCAATATCAATAATCAATGATCAATAATGTTTATTTTAGTCTGTTCACATGCACACTTACGCAAATCTTGCATGGCATTGCTTAAGGAGAAAACAAATAATGAGAGTAACAGAGTCTAAGCAGTCTCTGTAAATATTCGTTATAGTGCACAATGCTAATTGATGCTTACTTCTTGTAAGTACCAAGTAAGCAGAATGTTCATTCAATGCAAAAGTTTCCAACCATCCTTCACTTAGGCATTGCTTGGGTTGGGCCCGCCCGATTTCCAGCGCTAATTCTTTTCAAAAAGACAATTTGGACGCCCATCATGGGAAACATCAAATGAAACCGAGAAATAGTTGGTGAAACTGAAAATAATAAACAAAATAAGCATAAAACTCATGTTAAACAGCGGCAACCAGGACCAGGTTTGTGCGCTATGTGCAAGATGAACAATACAATACGTGGGCCAAAGATCTCCGAAATCGATTCATAACTGACCAAGTTGTATTGTTTACAGTGTGCAACCATCATAAGGAAAATTTTTTTGATTTTTAACTTTCAAGGCCCAAAAACTCAATTTCTCCCCCCCCTTTTTTTCTCGATTTTTTTTCTTTATTCGAAAGCAAAAACATAGCGCTATATTTCCATGAAATAAAACAGTTGGGAACATGACTGTGTAGGGGTCAAATCGGTCCTGGAAGGGGTTCGAAAAAAATTTTTTTCCTGCAATGCAGTCGAGTAGGGTATCGTTTGAAAGAGAATAACTTTCTGATTCTAAATATGTAATTCGCAAGTTCCTATGGTCATTTTGTCCCGAGTTATGACTCGAAACCTGTGAGAGAGTCGAAAAAGTGACCCTCTCAAAAATGGCCGGGAAGGTGATAAAATGGCTTTTTAGGTCAAATTAAACCAAAATACAAAATTTTAGCCAAATCGGAGACATAAAGTTGAGATTTGTCCGGAGGTTAAGGAGCAAAAGTCGATTCTTTGAGAAACCGGCTCTTAAATTCGAAAATAATTTACTTACGAAGAGTAAATTAAATGGCAAGTAAATTAAAATATAATTAAATCTCTGACAAAAATGACGAAGCAAGTAAAAAGTAAATTAAATTAGATTGAAAATACCGAAAATTTCCTTAAATAATTTACTTGACAACGGTATTTCTGAGGGGAGCCTTTTGTCAGTCAATAGTGTACCCGACCTATTTTTACCCGCTGAGTAGAGACCTGCACGGGCCGGCCCGGGCCGCCCGGCGGGGATTTTTAGCCGGGCCGGGCCGGGCCGCAAAAATTGTGTTTTCAAGCCGGGCCGGGCCGGTGTTTACTTGATTAAAGAAATTTGACCATTCTCATCAATGTACATACATACAATCAGCGCCCAGGTGTTTTACTGAAGAAAGGCGCCATGGATACTTCATTACGATTTCATTACACTTATCTGTTTGCGCTAGGGCGTCATTTTGTTTCTTTCGGTAAAAAGCTAAGTACGGCTACAGAAAGGATACTTTCACGACAAACAATTTGACTTTGACGACCAATTTAAGAGTCAGTGTCTGATTCGATCGAGTCTTGGTATTCAGACCCAAAGTTGAAAGTTTGGCGTAGAGGGCTGTAAGTTGGCACACTAAAACTACTTTATGAGTTATTAAACTGCTGCTGAGGAATTCCCAATTCGACGCTCCACGCTCGAGATATAAGCCCGCGAAAATCGGCTTGCTTAACTATGGGACGAAAATTTCCAACTTGAATTTCTTTCTTACTGAAAAGGGTTGGGACTTAAAAATTGGGGCTTTTAGGTAACTTTTCGAGTAGATTAAGAATCTTTAGTCCAAAATTGTTTTCGATGAAAAAAAAATTTTTTCGCCCCCCTTTGGAACCCCCAGCTCGACTGGAACCCCCTAGATGCACTTTTTTATTTCAGAATTTCGTAGCGCTATTCAGGACCTACATTTTGGTGTAAAATATTCAAGATTTGAGAGGTAGGTTTTTGAGAAAATTCACTTTGAATGTCCAAAACCTGGAAAAATCGCCAACTTTCAGTGTGCTCGGAAATGTCGCAAACGATTCCTAGCCTTTAAAACGTAACTGAGACCTAAAAATTGGAGCTTTTAGCTAACTTTTCGAGCAGATTAAGAATTTTCAGTCCAAAATTGTTTTAGATTAAAAAATTTTTTTCGCCCCCCTTTGGAGCCCCCCAGCTCGACTGGAACCCCCCTAGATGTACTTTTTTATTTCAGAATTTCGTAGCGCTATTCAGGACCTACATTTTGGTATAAAATATTCAAGATTTGAGTAGTAGGTTTTTGAGAAAATTCACTTTGAATGTCCAAAACCTGCTTATTTGTCCCTATAGTCTGGCGATTTTGTTCATTCAAAGTCAATTTTCTCGAAAACCTACCTCTGAAATCTTGAATATTTTATACCAAAATGTAGCTCTTTAATAGCGCTACGAAATTCTAAAATAAAAAAATGCGTCTAGGGGGGTTCCAGTCGAGCTGGGGGGCTCCAAAGGGGAGGGGGGGGGGGCGAAAAAATTTTTTTTCATCGAAAACAATTTTGGACTATAGATTCTTAATCTACTCGAAAAGTTACCTAAAAGCCCCAATTTTTAAGTCCCAACCCTTTTCAGTAAGAAAGAAATTCAAGTTGGAAATTTTCGTCCCATAGTTAAGCAAGCCGATTTTCGCGGGCTTATATCTCGAGCGTGGAGCGTCGAATTGGGAATTCCTCAGCAGCAGTTGAATAACTCATCAAGTAGTATTAGTGTGCCAACTTACAGCCCTCTACGCCAAACTATCAATTTTGGGTCTGAATAGGGCAAAGGGCCAAGACTCGATCGATTCAGACACTGACTCTTAAGTGTGACTGGTCATGTCAATTTAAGTGTCACCAACTTATACTCTAAAATATAAGGGCTAAAACGGCATTTCTGATTTTCAACTCACTTCCGAACAGTGACATGGATTTTCGTAAACATTAAACAAACGTTTTCGTTATTTAGCCTCTTCAACTGTTTTTCCTTACCATAAAACTTTCGTTTTTACTTTGCAATTGCTAAAAATAGCGATATTCAGCGTTTTTGAGCCATTCTAAATTTGCCGGGCCGGGCCTGAAAATTTTGAGATGCCGGGCCGGGCCGGGCTACCCGGCACGAAATGTCAGCCGGGCCGGGCCGGGCCGCCAAAAAGGCGGCCCGCGCAGGTCTCCACCACTGAGTTAAAAAAATGGCCTTTGTTTTAATCAATAAGTGCTGCTTTTTGAGATATACGAATATTAATGCAAATTTAGTTTGAACAGTAATACAAAATTGAAAAATAGTAGGGAAAAACAAAGGCCATTTTTTAACTCAGCGGGTCAAAATAGGTCGGGTACACTATTGGCTGACAAAAGGTTCCCTTCAGAAATGCACGAATCCTGAACATTTATTTCATGGCATGTTTCTTAACGGAACTTCAGAGATGCATAACTTGCGACTGAGCGACCATAGCGCAAAAACATGATGATATTCTGAATCAGCGGAGAAACCTGCACCAGATAGATACTATGTTATGCCCAGATTTGAAAGATAACTTATTGTCTGAGTACCAGGGCATAAAAATCACATAAGCAGCTCATGAGCGGTCAGATTGAAAAACAGATGGCATTTTCGTAATCAGCAACAAACTACATTAGGTGATATACAGGTAAATTTGATGGCTCTGTACCTTATATGCGACTGAATTGAGTCACCTTAAAGTGAGCATGTTGCAACAAGTGCAGCCGTTTTCTTCTAAAAATCACAAATATGCTCATATCTTCACAACTAGGCAACGTCGACAGAAAATATTGTTATTTTCCGAATCAGCAGCAAAATTGACACGAGAAAAACTGCTTTGTACCTAGACCTATTTAGTAGTGACTACTAACTACTAACCACTAACTACTAATTTTTGGGGTTTTATGACGTCATCAAGACTACAAATTGACTACGACTACATATTCAGATTTAGTGACTACAAATTGACTACAAAATACCTTTTGAATTTGTGAATTAGTAGTCAGCAAATTCTGGAATTTATTTGGTCATATCATACACATTAACCATTTAGAAACCGAAATTGTGCCATTTTATCTGTGAGTTTTTCTTAACTGAGCTTTTTCACTGGTGTTCACAACTTTTTTTGCCATTCAAAAGTAGTTTTCTGATTTATTTTTAAATATTTATTCAATTTCAACAAACTTTGTAAAAAATGCAAAGTACGTACATGTACTGTACATATTCGTTTGTTTATGGTAAAAAATATAGAACTTGATAGTATGTAGGTAGAACATTAACGAAAATACGTCTTTTGAAGCTGTAAACAAAAAACCGTGTATTCTGAACCTAATCCTAAATTTAAAACTTCTGTAGATTAAATAACAGGCATTTTTGGCATCACAACTATCAGCAAAATATACCTATGTTATCTTTAAAAATTTAACCACTCCTTTGTCTTTTTTACTATTTTAGACTTTCAAACTTGTTGTTTTACCTTATAAACCTGAATTTTTGGCCATTTTATTTAAAATTTTGCTGACTACAAATTGACTACTAACTACGACTACATATTCAAAATCGATATTTTTTGAGACTACTAACTAAGACTACAAATTATTTTTGGCGATTTATAAAGACTACTAACTACGACTACAATTTAAAATTTCCAAAAGAAATAGGTCTATTTGTACCGCGGTTTACGGCCATGCCAGTGAGTATACCAGTCAAGGAATACGGCCAGTCACAACTTTGAACGCAAATTTCTCCCGATCCGGAGCGAATCTGGCTAAACTGAATGTATTTACGAACTCAGCACACAAAACTGCATCTAACAGTATGCTAACTATTAAGCTTTGCGGAAATTTTTTTTTCGAACACTTGAGAGGCCTAAACATCCCCTCCCCCAACAGCACACTTTAGTGCGCCCATTTTGTTTGACCCACCCATACCTGACCTTTATTAAAACATTAGCTTGACAGGGCCTTTGCACAAAAAGTTATAAAGATTTTTCGAAAAAAACGGAGTGGCGTTTTGTGGCAATTTCGTAGTTTTCGGTGAATATCTTGGTAACCAGCCTATCGGGAAACTTGAGTACCAGAATATGAGGGGCCATTTGAACAGCTACAAAACCGCATTCGAGTCGGGATCCTGGCTGAAGAAACGAATGAAGGGTGATCGTTTGTTTGAATGGAGACTGTACGACACTGCCTGTCTCATGAGACCGGAATCTGAGAGACACGTCTCTGCCGACCTAACTTTGAGGGGTGTAGCTCCGGTTCTAGGTGGTTGCTGGTGGTCGGGTATGCACCGTTGGTCTTCGATTGAGCTCTATTTTAACATGTTTTAATATCAGCCAGATCCGTCAGATGAACCTGCCTGCCCACTCTGTTTGGCACTAAAGCTGACGTTTTCGGAAAATGCATCTTAATTTCTCAGGATTGGGTCAAGCGTGATCCAATAAATTTTAAACAAAATTTCCACTATTTTGGCACATATGTTTTAAATTTCAGCTTATTTGGTCAAAATTTGCGGAAAAGGCAGCTAAAAAGTTTGTCATTATTTTCGGGACATCCTGTAGTTTTTTACCAAAATTTTGGCTTTTAAAAAATTCGATATGATTATTTAAAAGACACCTGTCTAACCAAGATTGGTTGAAGTGCACGAAATCGAGTGTTGAAGAAAATTTCTGGTGCTTGCTGGCTTTTCAATACTGTTGTTTGGTATTGGATTTTCCGTTTGTGTATGTGTATGTGTATGTGTATACACATTTACCTTCAAATGTGTATGGTAATTTGTGTATACACATTCAACAAAATAATGTGTATTTTTGTGTATATTTGTGTATGTGTATTGTACTGAAAATGCAAATTTTTCGGTTGATTTTCATTCAGAAATGCTAGGAAAATCAAATCTCTCAATGTCTGCTGCTTGAAACCTTGGATAGCTTTGAAAAGGAGTTGCTTAGGCCTCCTAAAGCCTTACTTAGGCTTTATGCGTATATCTACTGTTTATTAGTGCAGCAAAAACATCGACATTTTACGATTCTGTTAGAAACTTTATCGACTTTTGCTTATCAAATACACATACACAAAAATACACATTTTGAGTACTGTTTGTGTATGGTAATGTGTATCGGAATTTTCAATGTGTACGTGTACGTATGTGTATGTGTATACACGTTGAAAAAACAATGTGTATTTTTGTGTATGGTAAATGTGTATGTGTATACACAAACAACAGTACTTTTCAAGCAACCAGTATGAACCAGAAATTTTGCTCTCAGTTCGTCAATTTCTGCACATTCCTTCATGTTTGATTGAAATACTCTATGTGTACTAACAGCCTTAACTTATAGTACCCATAAAACTCAGACAAAAACTTAGGTAGGCTTAAGTAGTATAGGTATATAGAGCTGTTCTAGTGTGACGTCACCACCGCAGTGGAGTACCGGTCTGGCTGGCTGCCGTGGGCGATCTGCGCTGGTCTGGCCTTCCTCGGGCTCTTCTTCCTCATCCCGCTGCTGCTCTGCTGGATCCCGTTCTGCATCGACGGATGCAAAGATGTCGATCACAAGTGTCCTGCCTGTCATCGCATTGTCGGCAACAGTCCTGCGATAGGCTGAACCTCTGACTGCCCTGTTTCTTCATTCCTCTATGCTCCGTGCCTTTTTTGGGCTTTGTAGCAAATTGTTCGCATCGTTCGCACCGTGTAATGCTAAAATGACTAGAAGACGCATGCGATACCGCAGACGCGGCGACCTGGCAAGTTTTTGGCAAGTTTCTGGTGCTCGCTACGGCATGGAGCGAAACTGATGTACTCGTTCGAAATCAATTACTATAAATTTTAATGAGAACGGGGGTTGACCATCCAGTATGATGCGCATTTTAGTCTGCTTCTTTGATTCCAAAAACGATTGATTTCGTTTGCTCGCGAACTCCCTCCGCCCGCGGTATTGCATGTCGCGGTGCAACGAAACGTAGTGTAGCTTCTACATACTGTATACATCGCACTGCATTTTATATTGCTTATATGTAACACGGGGTCTTGGGGATTTGCACTCCACCGACTATAGCCAACCGACCCCCACCCGGACCGGAACCCAACGAGGCCAGATTCACCCCTCTACTTTTCTGGGAACCAATTTTGGGGGCCAATTTTTTGCAGTGCTTTGTCTTTTCAGACTCGAAATTTGCTAAAAATTCCTTTGAAACAGGCGATTTTTAACTGTATTTAGACTAATATTAGCGTTTTTATGGAATTCTAGCTCTAAATTGCGATTTTTAGTACTCTACCCCTTGATTTCGTTCGTTCTTGCGGCCGAACTCAAACCCCCACCACCTTCCCTTTCGGCGGTTCAACTATTGCATGCAGAGGGCAGGTTGTTCAACAAAAAATGGGAATTTAGTTTGAGTAAACGGATCTTTTTGCTTTCGGCCATTAGCCAATCGATCGGTCAAAGCGTCCTCTTTCAAATGACGTCAAAGGCAGAAAGATTCATTTACTAAACTAAAAGCTAAAACTAAATTCCCGTTTTTTGTTGAACAACCTGTATTTTGTGGTATTGGGATAACTAGCCAACATTTGGTTACTGATGCATTGAAGAGGTTTGTCCTTGTTTTTGTCAATAGCGATCTGATTACAAAATAAACAATCTTATAATTTGTACATATAATAATTCTCAAGATTTTGTACATGCTTTTTTCTGTGAAATAAATAGGACTTATTGTACCAATTAGGAATATAGTTTTGTAGCGTTTTCACTCTGTTTTAGTAGAAGCGTGTTTTGTACTTTGCCAGTTGGACTTTTATGGTTGATTGCATTTTCTTCCGTCCGTGATGTACAGAGAAGCGTACAGTATGTATGATCGGATATGCATCTCATTCAGAACCTCATAAACGATTACTTTGAAGCACGTGTAGTATTTGCGTTTTTCAGACAGTCAGGAAATTAGAATTTTGTGCTAATGGTTACGCTTAACCTGAAATCATGTAAGGAATCGATGCATATGTTGTTTTTCCCTGTCTGGGAAATGTCCGCGCTTGATGATCGCTTTGGCTAACTTGCGAAGTGGAACGATTTGAGGGTTTCCATCCAACTTTGATTCCACTTCTGTTGGTTTGCAAAGAAACGCAAAAATCGGTTCAAATGCTTTAACTTTATTATAATGCAGTCAAACATCGTCGTTAGAATCGACAACAACGTCAAGCCAATTTCTATCTGTTGTTTTGAGTCCAGTTTATACATAAGCAAACAGGATACACATGTAGATACATCTGGTACATCATCCACATCTACAGTGGTAAGTTTTTGTCATTGTTGTTGTCACTTTTTGTCCTTTTGGACTAAGAGTAGCCAACTGCTATAGAGCAGGAAGAGACAGCAGGTCAGGCAGCCTCCTCAACAGCAACCCTCTCCTTTTGCTGTCGGTGTGTGCAAGACAACGCCGGTTTGGTTCCCATTTATCTACTTGCCATTGTTGACTTTCGACGGACGGCCTGGGTTGGGCTTTGTGTCGACTACTTCCCATCACATTGATGGTAGGTTGCGAACCCACAAACACACCGGTTCCATGGGTGCTGGGGCCGCCGTGACACACGAGATAGCGTAAACTACCGATGGCCAAAGACGCGACTTTAAGTAACGAGTAACTACGACGGTAAGTAAAAAATGACGTGATAATCCTCTCTCTTGCATAGCCAAAAACTTCGAATTTTTGCTTAGGTGGTATGTAGTTAGTCGAACTTCGCTGAACTTCTTAGGGGGCGGCGGTACAAAAAATTGTATTTCTGAGTTTCGAAGTTTATGGACGGCCCAAACTCTCAGAGAAAAATCTGACGTAGTGTACTACGGCGCCAAAACTTCCTGTTTGATGTCACATATGTAGCTTGGCTTGTCTGGTCTGGTCTGTTACATGGCCGTTTTCTGGATGGTGCGCAACCACCTCAAACAAGTCGGTGGAGGGTTGGCAACCGAGTAATGACAGGGGCCTTCCTTTTCTTCTACAGTAATCCTTGCAGTAAACAAAGAAATTGATGGAACTACGTATGCGTCTGTAATGATTTCGTTTTTTCTCCTTTCGTGTTTCTTTGGATTATTCGTTCACCTCTTTCGTACAGACTTACTGATATTTTACTAGTGGATTTATATTTTACTATTTACTAAAGTCGCTAAGTTGGCTCAGTGGTCAGCTCGTTGCCTTGGGTCACGGCGGCCCCCGCATCTCTAGCGGTTGCAGTGGGTTGGAAGCAGTTTGACTGGATTTAGGCGACGCAAAGCTCAACCCAGGCGATCTAAAGCTGTGACAGCGAGTAGGTAAATGGGTACCACCGTCGGGTGGGAAGCTAAAGGGAGTCTGTGCGCAAGGCCGGTCAACGTAGAACCTTGGGGATTGCATATTTAGAATCAGAAGAGCGTTCTCTTTAAAATACCCTACTCGACCAGATTTCTGACAAAAATGTAAAAGATCGAGTCGATAAGTGCATATAAACCTTATAAACCGTTAATAAGACGTCAAAGGTCACTGTTGCCGTTTAGCATTTTAATAATTCGAAAGCACTGACTTAAACGGTAGCTGCCTTCTCTAATCTAAACGTTGATCTAAGTGAAATTGAGAAAATGTAAGCTCAATGGCTTCAAATCGAGACTACATGTACATACTGTACGTCAAAACAAATAAAATTATGCCCACTTTAGTGATTTATGCCACGTTAAAAATTACGTAATGAAGTCACCAACCCCCCTTCTCCCCCACCGCAATGATTAGTAATCATTTGGCGAACCCCCTCCCCTCATGCCATTACGTAATTTTCGCACGCCCCCTAAAAGCGCATTTCCAGGAGATTTGGAGCTTTTTTGAAATTTTGGACCCCCTCTGAGCAAAAGCCCCCTCTCTACCCCTCACCAGAGGCAAAACCCTTCTTCAGGTCGGCCCGGAGCAGTTCCATGTATGTTCGGCAGTCCTTTTTCGGACACAGAACAAGTACGTATGCAAAGACGGCATGGAGATACATAAGTTCAGGCAGAGACGCCCAGCAAGACTGGCTTTGCCACAGGCACAGTGCGCAGTTAGACATGGCTTGACAGATTGTCGTCCTTCCACTGTTTTGCTGCCGAGACCTGTCTGTCTGACGTTGCCTGCCAGAACAGACGCGCTCACCGATTTGAGATTGGTTTGTACGTCGGTTAGAGAGCAAGAGCGGTCGTCCCTCTACACTGTTTCCTGAAGCTGGATTGAAAAGGACCGAAGATGAGCAGGTCCGATCTGAGTGGTGTGACGGCGCAAGAAAATCGAGTGAGTCCTACATAATATAGCAGTGCTAGACACAGGAGCGCAATCGGTAGACTTTAGAGAGTTGGTGATGTTGTGTGCGATCGAAAGCTGTGTTCCGGTCTGATGCTACTAGACGAGAACACCGACCAGTTCGGCAGCAACACAACCCTCACTTCACAGGCTTCTTCCCAAACAGTGAGTCTACCATGCAATATACCTATGTACATGTACAAACCGGTGATCCGTTAACTGTCAACTGGCTCAGAAATATATAATTTTTAACTTAAAATTCGCTTGAAAAGCCTTTGGAAACCGAATTTCGACTGCTGATCTTTAAGAGAAATCGGTGTTTTTGGAAGCCCTTTTTATAGTTTGATGCTTGTTTTTAGCTCTAAAACATTTATTTGGCACGTTGAAATATCGAGCTTTAGCCTTCTTGAAAAACCTGCTAAAAACGCATTTCCAGGCCTTCAGGAGTTTTTTAAATTTTTTAGCCGCTCTGGGCGAAACCCCCCCTGACCCCCACCTGACGGAATACTCCCTACCCTCCCGCCACGCCCGCCGGCCGGGATCTGTTACATTTATGATACAAGGTTTTCACATTAGAGCACAGTACAGTACCGTACGAACACTCGCGTCGGCCCGTCCGCATGCACGATATCAGCCTGAATAAATATAAACCGGCACGCTCTAATAGTAGCACCGTTCTAATAATGGCGCTCCCATACTATGCACTATCAGTTGTCCGAGTTTCCAAGGCAAACAGAAAGTTTTGATAGCGATGTGCATGTTGGGGGAAGCGACTTATTGGAAGGCTTTAGTTACTGTTTCACTGACAATGGTGTTTTAGATACTGTAGATTCCAAGGACCACAACGCGTACCGGAGGGAGGCATTCTGAAAGAGCAGGTGTACCTGAGTGGTGTGCGACATGGAAAAGAAAGACCCCAGGTTAGCACAGTTGCCTCAAAGACACAAAATACATCATTCAAAGTTTGGACCTTTGAGTTGCCAGTGTTGTCTGGCTTCCAAAGTCAGGTTCATCTACTGCACACGGGTGAGACGCAGAGGTGAGGACAGAGATTTTCCTCAGTACCGACGAGTTCGGTGAGAACATGACACTCACAGACGACCATTCTATAGAGATTGTCTCACATAGGAATAGGACGCTTTTACATTATCGGACAGTACAGTACAGTGTCATACGAACATGCAAGCCCAACACTCGCGCCCGCACGCACGCTCGATATCAGTCTGAAAATACAAACGCGCATACTGTCGGCAGCAGCTATAACACTGCCCTTCTGTAAGTGTCATGCCATGCAGTTAATTTTAGTCTATGCACTGCGCACGGGTGAGAGGCAGAGCTGAGGGCAGATTTCTTCCTCAGCATTGACGAGTTCGGTGAGAATATGACATGACGCAGAAACATGATCACCGCAGTGTTGTGCCTAGCTCAAATTTCTGAAACTCGGTAAGTATTCAGTAAGTAAATCCAGATTTTTTGAATTCAGTAAGTACGAGTAAGTACTGGGTTTTCTTTGGAAAGTGAGTACTACTACGGTAAGTACTCAGTAAACAATTCAGTAATCTCGGTAAAAATCTTCAAAATCCAGAAATATACAATTTGTCAGAAAATGTTTACCTGAGTAGTAAGCCGCGGTCCACTGGAGGGGGTGACGTCACAACGTCACCCCCTCCAGTCCGGCTTATATCTAGACTCCGCCCCCTCGGAAATTGCGGAAAAAACTTTTGCTCGGGCGGGGATCGAACCTCTAACCTTTTGCTTTAGAGTCGCACGCTCTACCATCTGAGCCACACTATCAGTTAGAGTTAAATGTCTAAACGGTCTAGATATGTGTGCTTTGTTTGTGCCCCCAGCTCTGACACAAAATTTTGATTGAATAATTTTCACCCCCAGCTCTGTCCCTCCTGCTCTGCCCCTCCAGCTCTGCCCCTCCAGCTCTGTCCTTCTTGCTCTGCCCCTCCAGCTCTGCCCCTCCTGCTCTGCCCCTCCAGCTCTGCCCCTACAACTCTGCCCCTCCAGCTCTGTCCTTCTTGCTCTGCCCCTCCAGCTCTGCCCCTCCAGCTCTGCCCCTCCTGCTCTGCCCCTCCAGCTCTGCCCCTCCAGCTCTGTCCTTCTTGCTCTGCCCCTCCAGCTCTGCCCCTCCAGCTCTGCCCCTCCTGCTCTGCCCCTCCAGCTCTGCCCCTACAACTCTGTCACTAATCTTGTCAGCTCTCTATCACTCAAGATACCTTGTCACCTGCTCTCTCATGTTTTAGATGTTGGCTTGCACCTACTGTTACTGGTACTGTTGGGACCACTGGCTGTGGTGTTTCAAGTTCACTTTGCTCTGGAGCTGACTCCTTGTTCGGCACAAAATTTAATTTTCTGGTTTGCACAAAATATATTCTACAGACAAAATTTAGTTTCATTTGTTCTGCGCACAAAATTTAGTTTTTGCGAGGTAAGTTTAAGAATTTTGTTTCATAGGACTATTTCATCATTAGAATTTGGAGGAAAATCTGAGTGTAAAATTTTTGCTTCAAACCTGGGGTGGAAGTTTCGGAAATTTGGTGTTTGAGAATTTGGTTAGGAAATTTACTGGTCGAGAATTTGGTTGTGAAATTTTGTTGGGAAATTTGGTGATTGAGAATTTGGTTGGGAAATTTGGTTGAGAATTTGGGTTTGATTTTGGCGGGAAAAATTGCCAAATTTCAACACTGCCCCCCTCAGAATTTGTGGGAGAGAAAAGATGTTGTACTTACCGATTTCAGCTGACCCAACGAAATCACCGGTCGGACGCGAGACTAGTTCGGATTCAAATAGCACAAACCAGACCTCACGTCCTTCTGGTGGCCCTGAAGAGGGCCGTTGGGTTGGTTTATTGTTGTTGTTGCTGTTTCAGGGTTCCGTCTTCTCGATCACGAAGGGCAGGCCACGCAACTCTCGCTGGATAGCGAAGAACTCGTCGATGTAGAGCAGGGATGTGAGGTGGGAAAAAAACACCGGAAAAAAACTGTTTTTTTCCGGAAAAAAACCGGTTTTTTTCCTAAGGGTCGGAAAAAAACATAAATCGCGGAAAAAAACTCAAGCTAAAAATAGCTAATTTACGTCATTTTTCGTTTAAAAAATGGACTTTTGCTATGTATAATAGGCCATACTGACTCAAAACTGTTAGAAAAACAACAAAAAAGACCAAATTTGGCATGAAAAAAACAAAAATGCAAACTGCTGCAAGAAAATTTGCATATAGCGTTATTTATGGAACCTGTCAGGCACTGTTTCATGCCTGTTTCGTGATTTATATCAATGTAACACGTGTATTTCTGGTCTAACAAGACTGAGGAAGGCGCTAGAAAGCGTTAGGAATCATAAAACCAGCCTAAGATACTCAGAACTTGGGCTGGAGTTTTTTTCCGCGATTTAGGAAAAAAACCGGAAAAAAACCGGAAAAAAACTGGAAAAAAACAGGCCGAGGTTTTTTTCGGAAAAATATACAACCCTGATGTAGAGGTCGGGGCACATGCCGGGCTGGTCGGGGTTGTCGTTCACCTGGAACAGGAAGAAGGAGGTATTATTCGATTTTTTTCAAAGTATGTACCTGCATGATCTTTTCGTAGTCGTCGATATGGCAGAAGAAGAAAAGCAGGCAGTGGTCGCCCAATTTGTAGGTGCCGATGGCCTTGTAGTCGGAGGCGTGCACGAAGAGTCGGGTGGCCGCGACCTCGGAGCCGCCCACCATGTTGTTACTGTAGATCAGCTTCACCAGACCGGGGGTGTGGGTGGTGAGAGGCTTGACAACGGGGATATAGCCGAAACCCTCGGACTCCTGTCTACCGAACACAGCGTTCTGACGCACGAGCGGGGGGATAGAGCCGGACATGCACACTTTTTGGGGTACAACACTCCTTTACCACTGCCTACCACCCTATGTGTGATGGCAAATGTGAACAGTTCAACCGTACCTTGCTTGATATGCTATCTTCTTTTGTTAATCGCAATCAAACTGATTGGGACTACTGTTGCTAAGTAAATTATAATTTTAATTTTAATTATATTTTTTAGAAATTTACTAATACAAGTAAATTATTTGGTAAGTAAATTAAAATTAAATTAAATTTCTACGAAAATAGGGAAAGTTAATTATAATTATAATTTGTAAATTATACTTACCAAAAATAATTTACTTAATTTACTTAAAATATACTTAATTTACTTACACACGCCTAGCTATTGCTGAAGCTTTTGGCAGCATGCAAGTGCTGCGTGAGTGTCTGCTTTCGGTATCTATGCCTTTCAATGGCAAGCCATACTTACAGTACAATTTTCCGCCCGCCCACCGCCTTTCGTCTTTGCGCTTGTTTCTCTTAATCTCCCACAAAACAAACTACTCCAATTTATCCACCAAGCTAAGAGTGGATATTAGGTACTACTTTTCAGCCAGTTTTTCTGTGCGATAGCATATGTTCAGTTTCACAAGGCATTGTCTGTTGTGGCTGGAAGCAGAAACTGGCTGGAAAGCCACTTGAGATTGAGGTTCTAATTCTGATGAACTGTCATTATTACTGTTGACAGACATAGGCTATCATTTCGGTTGAGGGTGATAAATTCTGAGGTGGCTGGCTGGAGGGTTTAGCGGCGGCTGATGGCGGTTGAGAGGAAGATAAGCCAAAAAGTCCGATTTTCGTTAGAATTGAGGTTTTTTGAGTTATTTTTCGTTTAGATACGTTGAAATAAGCTAGTCTGAGCTCATTCACACCTAACCTAGGCATTCTTTTATCATAATATTCTTCGAAAATATCCTGAAGGGGGGGCGGTACCCTGAGGGGCGGTACGTCAGACCCTGAGGCGAGTAAACCCCCTCGCCCTTAGTTCCCTTTGTCCATGTCTGTTGTTGACTTAACCTGTGAAACCCTCGTTTGACTTTCATTCTAGATGACTGGTATTGCATCCTTGCTTAGCTGGAAGTAAAGCTGAAGGTGTTAGCCGCCAAATCAGACCTATTTTAAATATACTTAATGTACTTAATTTAATTAAATGTGGTAAGTAAATTATAATTAAATTAAATTTCTCTCAGATATGGTAAGTAAATTTTAATTTAATTATATTTCTCTGGGCAGGTGGTAAGTAAATTATAATTTAATTAAATTTCAAATAAATTTACTTAGCAACAGTAATTGGGACCTATACCTGCCTTTGGTCCTTTTAGCATATCGTACAAGCATACATGCTTCTACTGCTGACACCCCATTTTTCCTTCTTTATGGGCGTGACTGCGTTCTGCCTTTTGAAACCCGTCTGACAGCTCCTGCCAGGTGCTATGTCGATGTGCCAAGCTATCGTGACTCCCTAGTGTGGCATCTTCGGGATGCCTGGGAGATTGCTCAGTTGCATATTGCAGATGCTCAGGAGCGACAGAAAGATTATTATGACCGAAAAATGCACTTGCCTGACTTTGACATGGGTTCTGTTGTTTAGTTACATGTTCCTACTGTGCCAGTGGGACACACAGCAAAACTCACACAACAATGGAGGGGTCCCTACCGCATTGTTGACTTACGAGGACCTGATGCACTTCTGGCACATTTGCATGACCCCAAGGCTAAGCCGTTCTTAGTTCACCAGAATCGGCTCAAGCTGTGTTTAGGCGATCGAGTCTCTTCATTGCCACGTGAACCAGGTGTTCCAACCACTACAGATGTCTCCTCGGTCTCTCCTACAGCTGTTCCCAGTTCTTCAACGACCCTCCAACCTGATGAATCCATGGCTCCGTTGCCCAGTGATGATCCGAAGTCAACTGCTAATGCAAGACCATACAACCTCCAACCTCGTCCACATCGAAATGCAATGGACACCAGGAAGACCTTGTGAATCTAATATTCTTCTGTGTTAATTAGTTGTTCTACTTATGTTATGTGCTTCTTTTTCTTATATTCATTTATTTGGAACTCTGCAGCATCCGATAAGGACCTGCTAGGATGATTTTCTATGTAAAGATCTGGGGGCCAGATCTCTTTTATGAGGGTGCATATGAAGCGTATATTTGTTGATGTGTGTATAGACTGTTGTACTACAGCTGTCTTCGCTCTACTTCTTGCATGCTCTAAGGGCGGCTCCAGCCAGCCCGCTGACCTCTTCTTTCTCTGTCTCCCTCTAAAAGCCTTCACAGGTCGGTACGCTACTATTAGGCGATGCCGATTAGGCGATGCCGATTAGGCGACGCCGATTAGGCGATGGTACTATTAGGCGACAAAAAACATTAATAGATAATAGTACCAATTAGGCGGCCCTTCGGAATCAGTCAAGGGTCAATGTTCAGCTGTAAGCCTACTGTAAATGCGCTATTGTTAACTGTGCACTGTCCTAAGTGGCACTAAAATCATGTCTCGTTTATCTTGTAACTCGTTGACTTATACCTAAGTCCCATGTATGGGCCTGCCGGTTTGGGAGCCGCGGCGATTTTGATGTGTGGGGTCGGCTTCAGGTGGGTGGGTGGGTGGGGTTGTTTGGGGGGTAGAGCCCAAGTTGGGGTGTGGGCAAACCCCGCCCGGACCCCCCCCCCCCGCGGCCCATGTATGGCGACATATGCAGAAATGTTTTTTGCTCTATTAATGAGTGCTCCGTGAGTTGGAATTTATCCATCCGTGGTGTTGCATTTATTTTTTAAATGAGTCCTTGAAATTGGTTTGCTATTTTGTTACGCTTTGTTTTAATTGCTGTTATGCTGTTTGTATTGTTGCGCTATGGTTTAGTGGTACCCTATGTAGCCATACGGACTTATAGAAAAAAATTATTTCTGTCGCCTAATAGTACCGTCGCCTAATAGTACCGCTAAATCGCCTAATCGGCCTCGCCTAATCGGCCTCGCCTAATCGGCATCGCCTAATAGTCCTGCTTCGTTCACAGGTGTTTCTCATCTTTGGCCTTTAAAAGGGCCACGCTGTCCTCTTTCGCTAGAGTCTGGCTTGTATGTAGCGCTCTGCGCGGCATAAACAATCTACCGAATCGGAGTGCTACAGCTACAGATGTTATTTTAGTAAAAACGTCATTTTACATGGAATTGAACTAAAACATTTGGGCTCTATCTCTTCAGAAAATTGAAATTTCTGGGGGGTAGCAAAATTATTACGTAATTAGGGGAGGGGGTCAGAAAATTATTACGGGGGATTATCCAGGGGGAGGGGGGGTCCGAAAATGGGCAAAAATACCATTACGTAATTTTTGCACGCCCCCTTAGGCCACCTACGTACTATGTACTGCGTTGTTACTAGCTAACTACTAGGCGCGCTATTATTATTCACTAGATTGGTTTGATATAGTTTTGTTAATAGAATAAATATAAGTACTTGGTAACTGTTTTACTTCTTGGCGATATTTCGCTAAATGCCAAATAGTGTACCCGGGTACACTAACTGGATCAGATTTTTGTCAGCCAAAAACGCTAAATGCTAGTTAGTGTACCCGGGTTCCGGGTAAGGTACCCAAAGCAGCACTCTCCGGTACTTACTGTTTCGAAATCTATGTACCAAAACAGCCGTTAAATCGGAGCAACCGTAACGTTTTGTTTGGAACAGAGCAGGACTAGTCAGTATGTGTTTTAGTTGAGCGTTTTTGTCTACGTATTTGATGTTCATTGCCAGACGGGTCTCAAACAAACCCTGAGTGTCATTTCGAAGAAAGAGGTACAATAAGTAGGTGTATGAATATTCAACGAATAGATATATAAATCCGTTCCTAAGTGAGCCGATCAGTTCAGATCACTGATATCGCAGTAAGGCCGGGTTGGCAGCGTTCTCGATGAAGTCTTCCACTTGCTGCACACATCTTCCTGTCAGGATTTCAGGGTTCTCCAGCCAGCTGTCGTACACTCCCAACACGTCCTCTCGTCTGAAGTAGGGGTCCTCCGCCAGGATTGCACGGAAGTCGTAGGGCAGACCGTTGTCTTTCAGTTCACGGGCACGGACTGAGGCTTGGCGAAACTTTTCGTGCGCTTCCTATAACTTCGACGGACTGCATTTTTGTCAGGTTAAAGGGCCGTTTAAAACAATCCAGCAGGCAGATGTTTTTACTGTAGCAATCGAAAAAATAAATGAAAGATAGATTAACTCTTGAAAGAGAGGTGAAATTTATTTTTATGTTGCAGAGAAATTTGCCCTCAATTTCGAAACAAAGATTTTGGTAACGAACAAAGCGATTTTCTTATCGTTCCGTTGCACTTCATAATAAAACAGATTAGGTACTTCCTTCCTACTGCTGAGGACAGGACTAACTACCGTACGTTTTACTGGTGAAGTAACAGAGTGTCTGTGTCATCGTATACCAAAATATACAAAATCTCTGTTTCGAATTTGTGAGCAAATATCTGAGGAATATAAATAAAAATTTCACCAAGCTTTCAAGAATATGTTTGTCTTTCAATTAAAAGATGCATTCAAATCGGTTTAGAGTGGCGGCTGCTACAGTAAGTAATATACTGGGTTGTGTTATAACAGACCCTGTACATACATACCATACAGTGTATAACGTCCCCTGAGTGCAAGAATAGAAAGTAGCAACTGCACTGTAAGGTGTTTTTGAGAAAAATGACTTTTAAGGTTTGTACAGGTCATATTAAATGGCGTTTTCAGATTGCAGTTAAAGTGAAACGCAGTATTCTTTTGGATGTAGCTTCTAGTAAAATTTCAGAATGATTCAAAAAGACTGCAATGCAGATATGACCATTTTGCACCGCATCAATTGGTAAATACGATACAGTGGAATGTGTGGAATGTACAGACACAAATCAGGTCCAATCAGCAGAAGAAAACAGCATTTACAAGTCGGCTGCATTTTAATGGTCTGTTGGAATTAATAAAAGCAATCGGCTCCGTTCAATAATTCATTTTTTGTACATTGTAGATTAAATAAATAAGTGCTATCTGGCTTTAAGTGTATCGAGGAGGAAGCAGTGCAGTATTCTCAATTCTACTCGAACTGGCCTATATTTTCAAAGTTAAATAAAATACAACCATTGTTTAAAAATAATTTATTTATTAAAAGTTTGACACCTCTGTCATTTTATAATGCATCATAAACAATAAGCAGCAATATTCAGGTGATTCCGTAACGTAATAATTTAGCAGGTTAAACACGCTTTTTGTGGGATTTTTTGCTAATATTTCTACAGATGCCACCTTCTTGCGCAACACCTAGCAGCGCCGGTGTGCAGGCAGATACGACACTCTTGCACGGGAAGTTTGCCAGCAACGACTTTTCAAATCGATCTGTGGACTTCATATTCTGAAAGAGCGTGCTCGATTTAGTGTTATTGCGTGCTTCTTAACTCCATTTTGACCATACATAAAGTGCAGTTGCTCTGCTCTGCTACCTTCTTGTAGTCATGGGACCATATAGGGATGGACCACGTTGCCCCCTCAGGCATCCTCCCTAGAGGTATCCTCCCTGAGACCGATTCTACCCACTTAGGAATTTTTGTAGGAGCCCGTTTAAGGAAAATGCGCTAACGCAAGCACAAACTACTCAATTTATAATAAATTAAAAACGTTGAATTTGCTAGCCAAAAATCTGATTTTCTTTGGCTCAATAGGAGGAGTTTGATGGACAAAGTACAATGTAGGTACAATGTAGGTGTAAGGAAATTATTGAATTTTCAAAGGTCTTGAACGTCGCCTTGTACTTGGTGCTTGGCCTTGTACTTAATTTAAAACATTTATCCGCACAATAGTAGCAATGATAGTAGAATGACCAGTTTCCAAGTGAAATACAGGATGTGTAAAAAAAACAACCCAGCAGATTTTTTACTATAACAACTGTAAATATCAACCGACTTGAATAATTTGAAACACAAATAAATTCTTGCAAGATTTTTATAATTTTGATCAATATACTCTGCTTGGTTCGTGCCTCAAAGTCAAAACAGTGTTTTTGGTACCGAACAAGAGAGATTTTTTAATTTTGCAACCGTAAATCTCAACCGATTTGAATGCATCCTTTTTGAATGAAAGTCCGATAAATTCTTAACAGACCGGTAAAACCTTTATTCAGATAATCAGCTTGATTCCTGAGATATTTGCTCTCAAAATCAAGACAGAGATTTTCCTCTTCTTCATTGCCAAAATCTGTTTTGACTTTCAGCTTAAATATCGCAGGAAACCAGCATCTTGTATAATATATCAGTATATTGTATATACAGGGTGTGCCAAAAAAAAACAACCCAGCAGATTTTTTGCTGTAGCAACCGCAAATCGCAACCGATTTCAATGAATCTTTTTTTAAATAAAAGAAAAATAAATTCTTGAAAGACCGATGAATCGCTTATTAAGATAGCCTGCTTAGTTCCTGAGATATTTGCCCTCAAAGTCAAAACAGAGATTTTGGTAGTGAACAAGAGTGATAAACACAACCCAGCAGATTTTTTACTTTTGCAACCATGAATCTTAACCGATTTGAATGAATGCTTTTTTGAATGAAAGATTGATAAATTCTTCAAAGATTGGTGCAATTTTTATTGAGATTCACTGCTTAGTTCTTGAGATATTTGCCCTCAAAGTCGAAACAGATTTTGGCAAAGAACAAGAGCGATTCCGTTGCACTTCATAATAAAGCAGATTCCTACTGCTGGGGGCTAATGACACTTTACTGCTGAAGTGAACCGAGTTTATGTGTCACCAGTAAAGCCTCCAATAGCCCTCAGCAGTAGCAGGAATCCGTTTTATTACGAAGTGCAGCGGAAAAAGAAAAATTCCCTCTTGTTCACTGCCAAAATCACAGTTTTGACTTTGAGAGTGAATATCTCAGGAACTAAGCAGGGTAAATTAATAAGCGTTACATCAATCTTTCAAGAATTTATTTATCTTTCATTTAAAAAAGGATTCATTCAAATCGGTTCAGATTTGCGGTTGCTACAGCGAAAAATCTGCTGGGTTGTTTTTTTTGGCACACCCTGTATATAAATATTGTATATATATCAGTATCTTGATAAAAGTTGCACCAATCCTTCAAGAATTTATCTATAACTTTCATTTAAAAAATATTCATTCAGATCGGTTGATATTTGCGGTTCCCACAGTAAAAATCTGTTGGGTTGTTTAATCACTCTAGTTCATTACCAAAATTAGAGTTTGAGGGCAAATATCACAGGCGCCAAGCTCAGAATCAACGCAAATTCTAACAATCTTTCAAGAATTTTTTTGTCGTTCATTTACAAAAGATTTATTCAAATCTGTTGAGATTTACCGTTGTTACAGTAAAGAATCTGCTGGGTTGATTTTTGGCACACCCTGTACAACATTATTGTAATAAACAATGTTCTGCACACAGAAATGGTGGCTCAAACGAAAAACCAAACACGCAGTGTACAGTAATATCGCACTACTTTAATTGATTTCGCACTCTTCAAGATTGAGGCGGATATTTGGAATGGAGAAAGGCCAACAGACCCAGCAGCATTTCTTTTCCATTTTCCGAATCCCACAGCCGCTGGGCAGCGCGACGTCTGGCAGCCAGGACATCAGGCGGAGTGTTCAACTCGCTCCAACCACTACTGGAACCACTGGACGCAGCTTCTTCCGGGTCACCCTGGCTGGTGGTGGTGGTGGTGGGCTCACAAGTGCTCTTGTCTGCTGCTGCTACTGACTCTGAAATCTTACAACTTATGCACAGCACAATACAAAACACTATGCGTCATTAGTCGAGATACGCTAGGGCCGGGCCGGGTACAATCTTACGCGCGGGCGCGCTTACACAATTATATTGTTTTATGGACCGACCGATCGACTTGACTGCCCGATTTTCTACACCAAAAGGAATCTATCGGATCGGAAGCCCTGTTAACTTAAATCGTTTACAGTTTTCGAAACTAATTGAGTAGACAAGGTAGCATGGCAATTTACGATTCGACTGTGATGCAAGTGAAGGCTACTTGACCCGACAATGCCCCGTTTGATGAATCATACAAGAGACTTGCCCCCTTGGTAGGGTGGCTGATATGTTTAACTTAAGCCTAACCATAGGTCTACTGCTCTAGGTTTATGCTAGAGCATGAACTAATGCTTAAATTAAATCCTGATTCTAAACCTGAGCCTAAAACTATAATCCAAGCGTAAATCAAAAAAATTGGTAATTGCGGTGTGAGGTGGAGCGGTACTGTCGGAGTACGAAATTTACGGTAACTTTTGCAAGGACCGCGAATTTGTGTAATTTACTGTACGTACGGTCGCGTGTTACGCTAGACGCTTGATTTTCAGGAAAACTTCCGATAATTACCGGGCTTCCGATAGATTCGCATGGTATAACTACTGGTAACGTTTAGGTTACAATAATTCTAGAAATCTCTCTCACCAGTTTTGTTTCCATCCATCGCAGACACCGTACGCAGAAGAGTAGCGCGTAGAAAAGACAACAATCGCTCACTGACTAGCGACAGGCAGTGTGCGGCGCTTTCATACCGGCTTTCTCAAAAAATATATAAAAAAGCGCCGTGTCACAAAACAGCGTTCAGGTCAGGTCAGGCCAAGTCAGAGCATAGAAGACTAAGACAGATCAGCTACGCGATACACATTACACAGTTAGACCGAGTTTGACAAAAAGATACAGTATTGCGATCCGCCAATTGTATTTAGAGCCAACAAGGCAAAATTTTATTTAATAATGCACTATAATAAAATAACTCGGAGCTGTTCTAGAACCTTTACCCAAATTACGCTGCCGTCTCCACGAAAACTTAGTAGTAGCAAAAATGCGCTTGCAACTGCGGTACAGCATTGTACTATCTGAGACCGAGATCGAAGTAATGGTACGAGCACGGCATCAGACTTGTTGCATATTGCCTGTGTACCTGTCTGTTCTCTCCATGTTGGGTCAGCACCACGATCAGTGGTTGAACGTTGGCCAAAAACGGCAGTTCATTGCGCACCAGAGAAGCTATTATCTCCTTCTTCACTTCCAGTCCGCCCACCAATGCTTTGAATTTGCGCAACAACGCCTCCATGGTGACGAAAGCGTCGGCCAGCGCTATTTGCCTGCAAAATACATGTAAATAGGCTATACCTAGAATGGGCAAACCCCCTCAGCCTCTGGCCCAGCCCCTCAGGACTGCTCCACCCCTGAGGAACTTGTTGGAAGAGTACATAGAAAATTATGATAAAAAATACTGTTGGCAAGTCCGACTTGAACCTGGACTTATTAATACGTAGGTTATTAACCTGAAATCTGTGGACTTGAACCTGAACCTGAACCTATTTTATTTCAGCCGGACTTGAACCTGTTTCGTTTTACTGGACTCACTCAATAGGTTCAAAATTTGAGCGAAAATTTAGGCAAAATTTGTCAAATTTTCGGTCGGATTGCACAACGTTTTCATGGTTTCTTGTTTTTACACCTATTTTTCAAACTGAATATGCGAGAAAACGAAACTACTGCCCCATAAAATGTGGTTTTCGTCTTTCATTACTAGTAGACAGGCTTATATAGCTCAGAAAAGTTGCGAGCAGTGCAAAATTTGAACAATTCTTGAAATTATCAGTGGACTTGAACCTGAACCTATTGTCCAGGTTTTTTTAGATGATGAACTTGAACCTGGACTTGAACCTGAGATTTCGATGTTTGACTTGACTTGAACCTGAACTTATTTTTTTAACCCCGGACTTTCCAACAGTAATAAAAAACATGCATAGAATAGAATAGGTGCAAATGAGCATAAAATAGCCTATTTTAATAACTAGAATTAATTTAAATAAGCCGAAAAAATTTTTAGTTAAAAATCGGACTTTTTGGCTTACCATCCTGTCAGCCCCCTCAGGAATTGAAAGTTCCACCCCTTCTCAGCCGAAATGCTAGCCCATGTCTGGCTGTAGCACTCTCTTCGTCTCTTTTCTACGCATTACAAACTGCGACGTGGAGTTCTAATGCGGCTATTCTTAAGTGACGCCTCGCCTTTTATTCGTTAGATAGCTGATTTTTTAAATGGCTCTCGCGCAACCACGTTCAGACGCAATTTGGTTGCCAGTGACTGAGAAAAGCGATGTACATAGATACCGAGCTGTAGTGTCGTCGTTGCTGCGTTCGAAGCCTTGCGTGGCGGCGGTCTGATAAGTGATTACGGTTAGACTGGCCAGAGCTCGAGCCATGCCACAGCATCTGCCTGCATCCAGAGGGTTCACCTTGTACGGCATTGACGATGAATCTATAAGTTTCTCTGCAATTTTGGGGTAAGCTCTGGGTTGGACTACAGTAACGCTGTATTTGATTGATTTTATCTTGAAAGCCCAGAGGCCTGTGTGATATGCGCCTTCAAGGAGATACACCTACCGACTTGGCATTCTTTCTTGAACGCCAGTTTCAGTTCCCCGTTAGACTGCATTTTGATGAGGTCGTTGCATATTTTGTGGATGGCCGACCCGCAGAGAGCCAGCGCGTTCACTATTTTGCAATCCACCAACCGATCATAAGACTGACCCGTTATCCGACAGCTGAAAGGAGTGCAATTGCAGAAACGTTTCACTTTAAGTAAAGTCTTTTTTGGCGGCCCATCTCGGGCTCTACAGTCTAGGCCCGGCCCGGGAAAGCAAAAATAGCCGAAAATATGAAAAATAACTATTGACAATCAAGACACAGACTACAAAGTATTTTTGACCACTAAATTCGAGTTTTTTATACCACAAGGGAGTTCTAAAATGCAAAAAAATCACCTGACTCATCAGAAAGTACAATTTCACCGTAAATTCATGTCTGAATTGAAAAAGTTGCACATGGACTTTGTCCAAATTGACCAAATCCGGATTAACGAATCACTTTACAATGCAAAATTCGAAGTTTGGGGCCGCAAATCTTTTGTTCGTATTAATAAGTCATTTAATAGATGGGGAAAATTAGGACCTTGCCTAATCTTGCCCGAAAGGCGAATATCCGGATTAACGAGGTCCGGATTAACGAAACCAGACTGTACTACAATCGCACACATCTACGTGTAGAAGAAATCCTGTTTGGCCAGTGTCCAACCAGAGCGAGAATATTTTTAAAAATTTGCTTTCAAAACGCATTCAAAAGGTATTCTGAAGAGAAAATTACAGTTTAAGTACATAAACCCATACAAACTGTAGGCACTATGGAACGCCAAACCATGACAGGCTGGGTTCGGGCCGCCCTTTGCACTCTCTATTTTAAGGCCGGTTTTCTTAAGAACTCGTCCAGGGGCTTTTCTACGGTAGTGCGCGTTTTAGCGTACCGGTTAGTTTTAAGAAAACCGGACGTAAAGTGAAATATTTTACGCCATACACAATACGTTTCGCCCAAACACTACTTATTAATGACCTGGTTTTGAATCCGGCCAGCTCAGTGACTCTCTTATCAAGGGCCACGATTTTAGTGTCGTCGCCATCGAATAGAAAGGCGTATGTGTCCTGAGAGCCGGTAGGTCCTTTGCACCCTCTGAACTCCAGCTCGTCTCTGGCTCGTTCCACCTCCTTCAGGCCCAGAAGCAGAGAGCTGGCCCACATGGCTGCTCGTTTGCCCATCGTGATCAACGTTGCTGGCTGGTAATGTGTCTGTCCTATTATTGTCAGCTTTTTGTGGCGGCTCGCAAAATCAGTTAAGCTAAAACGTGTTCCTTTCTTATGTTAACTACATCTGCTGAAACCTAAGCTCGCTTTGCTAACAACCGTACATGTAACAGGTTGTCCGGCGATAAGGGAGGGAGGGGTCTGGCGCCGGCCGAGGGGAGGTCTGAGCCCAAATTTTAGTGGAGGGGGGTTGGGGTCTAAAAACGCTTAAAAGTCGTCAAAAATCGCTAA
This sequence comes from Sabatieria punctata, assembly GCA_030248155.1. NCBI lineage: Eukaryota > Metazoa > Nematoda > Chromadorea > Araeolaimida > Comesomatidae > Sabatieria > Sabatieria punctata. Next base: position 64,955 of record JASANB010008041.1, read on the forward strand.
TTTGGGGTGAAATACGTACAACTAAAAAGCGCTGTTTTGCAGGTGATTTTAGCAATTTTGGTGTCTGAAATTCATGGAAATTGTAAAAATTTGCTGAGAAAATTACTTGCCAGAAAAGTGGGAGGTGGTCTAAACCCTAAGTGAGGTGGGATGGATCCCCCTGTTACATGTACTTTTGCTAGCAACGTTGACCCCATGTGTTTGGTGGGACAAAGTGCATTATTTGTGTTTACCCTTTCAAGCAGTCGGCCAGATTGGGAAGTACGATGTCAAGGGAATCGCGCATCTGAATCAAAGTTGCATTGTCACGAATGAAGGCGGCTGTAGCTCCGAGGTGGACAAGACCGCCGGCCGTAGGCAAAACTCGCTCGTAGACTCTGATTTGACACATTATGTCGTGACGCACTGTTTGCAACACTTCTGACAAGTAGTCCCAGTCGATATTCTCGATATTGGCTCGCATCTCTGCTAACTGAAAGTCAGATTACAGATAGTAAGGCAGAATTTTGAAATTCTCAAGGGGCTGACGGTTTAGAGTATGGTAAAAGCAAAAAAGGATTTGTTGGCTAGAATCAAGGTTTTTGGCTTATTTTTTGGTTAAATACGTAAAACTTGTAATAAAAGCTCACGCTCCAATGGTTTCGCCTTTCATTTTAATCCATTCAAAAATGCCTGAGGTTTTGTTTTTGTTTTATTTTGTTTTTGGTTACACTGTCCTTTCGGTCAGCTCAGGATACCCGGCCCTCTTTTCAGAGCCTTAGAGTGTGGTAGCCCTGTCTACAAACAACCCTCCCCTTGCTTCCTGGAGCGCCCGTTCGGTTGCCATTTACCTACTAGCCGTCACCGGCTTTCGGCGGCCTGCGTTGGTTGGTTGGGCTTTACATCGATTACATCCAGTCGCTTCGACCGGTTTCGAACCCACAAACAACCTCTCTCACGGATGCCACAATGACAGACGGATAGCGTAAACTACCCATGGCCAAGAGGGCAAGAAGAGGTGGGCAGCACCAAACCCCTGGGGCCCTTTGTCTATGTCCGGTTATAAAGCTAACCTGAAGTTAAGAGTCCTTGCCAAAAAAAGTCAGGCAGTGGGCGGCCGATGGAATTTTTTGACCCCCCATTTTTATTGGCTCATTTGAATTGCCCTATTACGAAACCCCCACAGCCGCGTCGGTTTCGCTCTGGCCGCACTCAAACCGGAGTAATGGTTTGAAGAAGGGTGCTGTGCCGGATCTCCCAGATTTGGCTCCTCCATGATCTTTCAACTGCTGTCAAATTGGCACCTTTCTAGATAGCACCTTGAAATTGGACATACTTATACAGATTTTCCCGCTCTTTCAAACGCAATAGAGAACAACTGAATACGATGAAAACTGCCAGATTCAGACGCGATTTATTAAAGTTCGGGGGACCCGAAATAGACGTGTCTTTCAATTGAAAGAAGTGCCTATGTGGCAACGAGCTCCAGAGCTGATATTTTCAACATAAGCTGACCATGTAAGGATGTATCAAAACCTACAGGCAAACCCACCGATTCGGCTTTGTTTGGGAGCTGTGCAGCTTTGAAGATGACCCTTTTGATCACGATTTTTAGGCATGACAAGCAAATGTAGATCAATTACTCTTTGTCGAAGGCACCTAGAGAGCTGTCACTTGCAACCCATACTAAAACGAACATCCTCTTTCAGAATATCAGCTTCATTTGCCTGTCCAGTTCTTCAGTCCCAAGTAATTTTCACATTTTCATGTGTATGCTGAATCTGACCGAATTTCCGGTACCATCTAACTAGGCTGGACACTACTCCTGTAGTTTCTGGTTAATCAACCTGAAATTTATCCCGATTGTGCAGAATTTCCCGCTCTTTCAATTGATTCACTCGCCGCATCAATCGGATGCTCAGTTCAAATGTTATATCTGATTGTTTACAAATACGTTTTCTGCAGTGCAACCCTGGCTCGCATCATCGATTAACTTTGCTCAAAAGTGCAAGGCTTTGTCTACACTTACAGAAAAGCTCAATAGATCTCAAGCCTAAGCGCTGCATGATTTTGGCCCATGTTTTCTGGTGACTTTTTTGCTAGAGCTGGTTACGCCTTGCGCCCTTGATGCTTAAAGTGCACAAGAAGCTGCAGTTAGCTATAAATTGCCATCGATTAAGACATGTGTTACGGCGGTGGTAGAACTGGCACAGTAATGACTGGAGGTGGTAAGTCAGGCGATTGTCGTTACTCTTAGAGTCAAACGTTGCTAAGTACCGGGTTTTTCCGTATAAACGACCCCCAAATAGTGGCCCCCCCTGGGCGTTTATTAAGATAAAACATTCTGTCCAGGAAAAGATAAAAAATATGATGAAAAATGGGTTAAAACCTCATAAATTGGGGCTAGAAGCATGAGTTTCAGTATAGAAAGACGATATTATCAGTTGTTCTTGAAGTATCAGTGCAAAAAATCAACTCACAGACAGACCGCGCTCAGCCAGAAAGCAGTTGCCAATTCCGAATACACGCACATGTACAGTACTTTCCAAATAGCCGCCCCTGGGCGTTTATTCAGATTAGAACAGAATATGTGAAAAGTGCCAAAACTAAATATGCGCCCATGGGCGTTTTTACGGAAAAACCCGGTACTCTCATAAAGTGCAGTGCTAAAATCTGCTTTTGTAAGTAGAAGCAAACTTCAGTAAAACTTTGTATGGGCAAAACTGGGCAAGAAAATGCGACAAAGAATTATACAAAAGCCTTTCCTGCTATGATCTTCTTACGCTTCTTTGCATAAAGCGCAACGTACCCAACCTCATATGGTTGGAGTTTTTTATGCATATCTCGGTCTTGAAGCTGTGTAAATGAATTGCCATGTTATATTATTTTTCTGCTATTTTTAACTCAGTTATGACTGAGTGTTTGAACGTTCGAAATATACTATGTAACAAAATAATACACTTACAGTGCACTTACTTTTATCAATAAATTCTTGCTAGTATGGAGCCGCTAAATGTACTGCAGCATGTAAATTTTATTCAACAAAATTTACTTAAAGGTAAAGCGGTTGTGGTCGTGCTATATAAGCTGGTGTCCTATTGGCGTTTTCTATAAGTATAGACAAAGCCTTGCACTTTTGAGCAAAGTTAATCGATGATGTGTCCCAGGGTTGCACTGCAGAAAACGTATTTGTAAACAATCAGATATAACATTTGAACTGAGCATCCGATTGATGCGGCGAGTGAATCAATTGAAAGAGCGGGAAATTCTGCACAATCGGGATAAATTTTAGGTTGACTAACCAGAAACTACAGGAGTAGTGGTCAGCCTAGTTAGACGGTACCAGAAATTCGGTCAGATTCAGCATACACATGAAAATGTGACAATTACTTGGGACTGAAGAACTGGACAGGCAAATGAAGCTGATATTCTGAAAGAGCATGTTCGTTTTAGTATGGGCTGCAAGTGACAGCTCTCTAGGTGCCTTCGACAAAGAGTAATTGATCTACATTTGCTTGTCATGCCTAAAAATCGTGATCAAAAGGGTCATCTTCAAAGCTGCACAGCTCCCAAACAAAGCCGAATCGGTGGGTTTGCCTGTAGGTTTTGATACATCCTTACATGGTCAACTTATGTTGAAAATATCAGCTCTGGAGCTCGTTGCCACATAGGCACTTCTTTCAATTGAAAGACACGTCTATTTCGGGTCCCCCAAACTTTAATAAATCGCGTCTAAATCTGGCAGTTTTCATCGTATTCAGTTGTGCTCTATTGTGTTTGAAAGAGCGGGAAAATCTGTATAAGTGTGTCCAATTTCAAGGTGTTATCTCGAAAGCTGCCAATTTGACAGCAGTTGAAAGAGCATGGAGGAGCCAAATCTGGGAGATCCGGCGCAGCACCCTTCTTCAAACCATTACTCCGGTTTGAGTGCGGCTAGAGCGAAACCGACGCGGCTGTGGGGGTTTCATAATAGGGCAATTCAAATGAGCCAATAAAAATGGGGGGTCAAAAAATTCCATCGGCCGCCCCCATAAGGGAGCTTGCCTGACTTTTTTTGGCAAGCACTCTTAAGAAACAGACAATCTGAATTGGAATTCCATTCAAACTTACGTGCTCCTCGGTTATGCGAGTGACGCCCAGTTCGCGCTCTGCCTGAGCTAACCAGCACCATAATTGACGGTATACTTTGACCTGGTTGTGATCGGACCAGATTCTCAATACGGCACTATTTCCACATGCCTTTACCATAGGGTGACGGAAGGTGGAGCGGGTTACCGATTCGGCGGCCATGACGCCTACTACTTTGACTCGGTATCCTAATTTCTACACTAAAACTGATCGGTGCTGTCGATATAACTGGTTTTTCCGCACTGCCATGGCCTTCTCTTGGTAGGTACACACCAATCTGATATAGCGGTTTAATGCAATGATGAACTTGCTTGACTTGACACTCAACCTTGCAAAAAGATAGACTCCTACAGGAGTTTTCAGCATTATGCAGCTGAACCTTGATGTTTTATTTGTTTTGACGTGACAGCCAGCGAAATAACGACAGTACAGTATATCCCTTACGGGCAGACCGTGCACCAATTGGTGCACGCGACAATTTTTCATCACGCATTTGCCGATCAGCTTCGCACGGGTTCATCACGCAAAGCTGATCAGCTTCGCAAAATTTACACCTCCATCAGCTTCGCATTTTGTTGTCCGGCCGGCGCAGCCATAACACATTTTCATCACGCATTTTGTGTCGGCTGTATGCTACAGTGTGTGGTGGCCAGTAAAAATATGCGTGATGAAAAAAACCTCATCACTCAACCGCCCGAAATTCTGGCCGCCACGCAGCGTTTTCATCGGACAAATTTTTTCAGCTTCGCACTCGACCATCACGCATTTTCCCGGTCAAAAATTCGAATTGGCTCATCGGACATTTGGCGGCCCTGCGCGAGAGAGAGGGATATGGTACCACTAAAGTTGACCGGCACTCTATACATTGTATGATACGTTGTTTTCCGGGACTGTTTGCACTCGAGCGCTGCACAGATTGGCCGAGATGCGCTAGAAGAATGGCGGGCTTGCACCTGGTGCTCTGCCACCTTTCTAGAGACAACGAACAATGTTTACTTGCAAACACACTTCAACCACAAATACGTCACTTGTTTAGCACGAAAGAATGGCTATCTATTAGAGTAGCAGGTACATAGAGCCAGACATGGGCTAGCATTTCGGCTGATTGGGGGTAGAATTTTCAATTCCTGATGGGGGTAGGAGCGCCTGATTGGGGGCTGAGGGGGTGCTAAGCCAAAATGTCCGAAAATCAGGGTTTTTTGGCTTATTTTTCATTAAAATAAGTTAAAATTAGCTATTCTGAGCTCATTTACGCCTGTTCAAGGCATATTGTTATCATAATTTTCTATACAAAATTCTTCCCAAAAATTCCTGATGGGGTGTAGCGGCCGGCTGATGGGGGGTAGATCAGAGCCTGATGGGGGGCCAACCCCCCCTCAGCCCCCCCCCCTTTGCCCATGTCTGCATAGAGCACAGTATGCACATGTATGTATGTGTATTGAAACGATATATAAAAAACCCACTCTCACCACTGTTATGTACGTACAAATGATTATACTGTAGTTATATACGTTCAATGATTATACTGTAGTTATATACAGTATGGACATTAAAATGTCCAACCCCATACATGTACTTGGGGGGGTTTGGGGGGTCACCCCCCTGCTGGAAAGGCCAAACACCCCCCTCACCCCCCCCCACCCCCGAGACAGGTTAAGGGACCCCTCCCCCGACCAAAAAATACAAGTGGTGGTAGTGGCTCCAGTATTAACAAACTGGGTCAGAAATCACTAATTTTTAGCCTAAAATTCACTTGAAAAGCCTTTGGAAACCGAATTTGGCGTTTCCACTGCTGGTATTTAAGAAAAATCGGTGTTTTTGGAAGCTCTTTTTGTCATTTTTTGCTTGTTTTTAGCTTTAAAACGCTATTTGGCAGCTTAAAATAGCGATTTTTAGCGTCCTTACTGAAAAAAACGTGCTAAAAACGCATTTCTAGGCGTTTTGGAGCTTTTTGAAATTTGGGACCCCCCACCTGGACGAAACCCCCCCCTCGACCCCCCACCTGAGGAAAACCCCCCCTACCCCCCTCCCCCCAGGTCGGCCCGGAGCTGTTACATGTATGTCCAACCCCTTGTTCGAGCTTTATCTCAAACGATTCGTTCTCGGTCATTTCTTTATCGATTTTACTCGAATTTTCAGGATTAATTAGCAAGATGACTGGGTAGATACTGTGCAAGTCCGTGAACCAACCTGATTCTTAGTTTTCGGATCATAAAACCAGCACGGGTTAAAATTTTGGCACCAAACCTACCTGCGCAGTATCTGATGAAGAGTGATGATTGTGATATGAGTGTTTATTAATGTATTTTCACTGTACGGTTCTCTCTATCCGAGTGTGTTGTATTCAGTTGGTAAACTCATCTTTCTTCACAACTCA